>JAPSES010098579.1:0-19981 GCA_029822895.1 Maxillicosta whitleyi | reverse complement strand
TATATATATAAATAAACAAAAAATCTTCCTGTGTTCCACCTGGGCAGTGTCTCCTTCAGACTTGGTTCTCTACCAGAGGTCTGGGAGCCTGAGGGTTCTGCACAGGTTCTTCTCTGTTCTAAGTCTCTTCTCTGTTGGACTCAGATTTCTGACGTTGTTCCTCGTTCTGTTGGTTCCATTCTCCCAGCTTGGGGGTCACTGCTCCTAGTGCCCCCCCCATCACTACAGGTACCACTGTTGCCTTCACACCCACATGTTCTCTATCTCTTCTCTCAGTTCTTGGTATTTCTCCATCTTCTCATGTTCTTTCTGATGTTGCTCCATCTATCAGCACCACTGTCTTCTGATGTTTCTCCACCACCACTATGTCAGGATGATTGGACATCAGCATCTGCTCAGTCTGGATCTGGAAGAACCACAGGATCTGGAACTGTTTGTTGTTACCTTTGGGGCGTCTCCCATCTGGACCCTGGGACCTCTAGTCCATACTCTGGACAGATGTTCATGGACACTATGTCCTCCACCTGGTCCTGCCGCTCCATGTATGCCTTACCTGCACCATCTTACACCCCTGCTGTGATGTGATGAACTGTCTCAGGGGCTTGTTATGTGTATATTCAGTGTAATGATGCTTCAGGAACATTAATTTCCTGAGGGTTCTGTCCAAGGGCTCGATAAAGTTCTATCTAATCTAATCTGTTCTTAAGAAAATTCTGTACCTTTCAAACTGCTGTGATTGGAGGTTTCTTGTTGGTTTACATGTTTGATCCTATTTTTTATCCATTTACCTGCTTGATGGCAGCTGCAGCCTGCAGTCTGTGTCGTCGTTCTGTTGCCTCCTCAGTCATGTGACTCCACTGTTTCTTCAAGGTTGTGATCCATTTCTGAATTGCTCTTTGGTTATTCTGACTTTGTTTGGAAACCAGATCCTGACCTCGACCCAGAACTCCCAAATACACAGACTCCTGGGCCTGAATCTCTGCCTCCAGGACCTGAACAGAGGTGGGCAGGTCAATTTGTCCTCTGAACACCAAGGTCATAGACGGTGATTATTCTACAAGTACAGATCGTCTGTGTTAGTCTCACTTTGTGTTTGTGCTGGGCTGTCTGGATGTGGCTCAGCTCTCGTCCCAGTCCAGACGTCTGCAGTTTCAGTAACCATTCATAGAACCAGGCCTCCAACTCCTCACAGTCATGGAAGAACTCGAACAACTGCAGCTGAGCCTCCAACTTCCTCCTCCTGAAATACAAAAGAATACAATAGAATAATAAAAAAAAAAACTATTAAAACCTGTAGGGCATGGAAGTGTAGGTTCCACATACAGACCAATGTGATCTCTACTGCAAGAACAAAATAATCTAAAAATTAAAAAATTATTCTTGGTGTAATATAAAAAATATATATATAATGAAAATATTTATATTTACAAATTATCCTTTCAAAGTTAAGTGTGAATAATATGAAAAAATATAAACAAGTACAATTGTACTAATATTCTGCCTGTTACTAAAAGTTTTGTGCATGTAAATGATAAATGGAGGCAGAATATTGTTGAAATTGTACTTATTTTCAGGTTATTTGTGGTTTTTCAGGTAATTCACAATTTAATGATGTAATTTTACATTTTTCACACTAAATTAAAGTGGGAAAAAACTCCAAAATTATTACTTATAGGTTATTATGTTATTATTTGCAATCTGTCAATCAGTCCCTTTATTTGTCCCCAAATGTTGTGCAACAGTGGGAGCAACACATAAGTGTACATCAAATGATCAAATAACATAAATACATAATAAATAACATAATACATAATAAATAATTTTACTGGTCCGGCCCGGTTAAGATCATGTTGGGTTGTATGTGGCCCCTGAACTACAGTGAGTTCGACCCTCTTGTATTAGTGTAGCTTTGCTTTTCACTTCATTCCATTGTGAAAGAAAAATAGAAAACCTGCTGTTGCTGAGGGACACCAGAGACTTGTACTGAGTGTCCAGAGCTCTCACTCTGCTCTGAATCTGCTGACCGCCTCTGCCTTTACCCTGAGGAACAAAACAACAAACAGCCTGGTCAACATGAAGCTCCTACCGCAGGTGTCAAACAGACAGCCCATGGCCCAAAACTGGCCCCCAGATGATCCAGCCTGGTCTGCAAGATACATTTAACCTTAACAACATTAAACAATAAAGGGTGTCAAAGTTGTAAATTATTTTATTGATCCCAAAAACTGAGAAATTCACATGTGATTCACACAAAGTTGTTTTGGTTCAGGTTCCTGGTGTGATCTAAAATAAGATAAAAGCATAACTTAAAGTAAGACGACTCCTAAATTTCTCCTTGGTTTAATGTGAAAAAAGTAAAATTACATTATGAAAATATTTACTTTTTCTCAGTAAAATGTGAATAATATGAACAGGAAATTTCTGAGGGAAAAAAAATCAATGTAATTGTATCAATATTCTACCTGTTATTAAAGGTTTTGTGTATTTTTAGATCCACCGTGATCTGTAAATTGTGTTAATAATAAGATGAGATATAAAAATGTTGGAATTGCACTTATTTTTCTGAATACATTTTAGGTTGTACATAGTAATTCAGGTTATTCGCACATAATGTAATATTACTTGATTTTCACACTAAATGAGTTCTTATTAGTTAATATGTATATCATTTTACTGTCCTGGCCCACTTGAGATCAGATTGGGCTGAATACAGAACCTGATCTAAAGGCTGCTGACACTGAGCCGCTTCTGGTCCGACCGGTACCTTCAGGGCTGCACCGCTGATGGAAGTGATGGCTTCACCCTGAGTGGAGATCTGAGCCTCCAGCAGGTCCTGTTTCTGAAGCAGAGACTCCACCTCGGCCAGCTGCTTCCCCAGGTCAGGAGCACCAGCCTGAGACTGAAAACAGAAAAGGCTCAAGATCAGACTGGAATCACTGAGCTCATTTACATTCACACTAATTCTACCATTATTGTGTATTCAAGGGATCATGTAAATAATAATAATAATCTGATGTCTTTTATCAGACAACAGCAATAATCTGATTATGAGACATCAGATTAACATACCTGGATTTGTCCCCACCACCCCATGTCTTCCTGCACATTTACAGGTTAGTCTGATTTATTTCATTCTCTGTCATCTGAATATGTGAGAAAAACTATCGAAAACTGTAGAAAATGGAAGTTGCATTTCCAAATATGAGTGGAAGACTATAACAGGAAGTTTGAGTCTACTATTACTATGCATGTGTGTAGTCTGAAAACAATCTGATAATGGATTCAAATGTCTAAAACAGGGCTTAGAATTATGATTTTTTTTTTTATATTTAGTTTTGAATTTTGATTGAACAAGTACAAAAACAAATGTATATATATATACATATTATTAGCATCATTGCACAATGTTTAAGTCATACTTTTTCAGGTCACAGCTAATGATGTAAAATAAAGCAGCAATGTTAGGAGTAAACTTGTGCATACATCACAATTTAACCAAAAACATGACATAGACAATAATGCTATGAGGCATATACATATACGATCTTTAACCTTCTCCCTCATGTGTACAGGTTTACATTCAGTGAACATGAAAAGAATGTAGAATTTGCTGACCAAAAACAAGAATAATGTATTAAAGAAAGATAGAGAAGGAAAGAAAAAAAAGAAAAACAATCATCACACTTCTGAAGGCATCAGATCGGATGGATTAACCACGGTTCCATCCACAAATCTGCTTTTATTTTTTCACTTCTTTACCTGCTACCCGCCCACATTTCATTTAATTGTCCATGTGCCCATACCCCTAAAAATTCTCTCTCTCTTTTTTTTTTTTAACCCGTCCTTGTATGGTTTTGCAGGTTACCCGTGGGTCACCTGACCCGGTATAGACTCTGCTGTATTCAGCGTAGTTGTGAACGGTGGTGCTGTAGGCTAAAATACAGGTAGGATGTTATTATGGACTGTTTGATGTTCAGACACAGACAGACCAGTGATCCTGCAGCAGGTTCTGTTCAGTGTTGTATGAACCTCCTTTAGTAGATTACCCTCAGGATTTCAATCGGTCAAAATGACGGACAGCCTTCAGAAATTTGCACCATCTTAAAAAAAAATCTATCAATGATGGAATATTTTCAGTTAACATGACCTCTGATTGGATTGGGATGCTCACAGAAACAGAGGGAGACGCATGATTAAATAAAAGGACTACACATTTGAGTTTTCCACAGTCACCTTTGCACTGAACAAACACTCCACATCCATGAAACTGCTTCAGAAAACAGTTTGACTTAAGTCCTACCTGTAGTTCTTTCAGCTCCTGGGAGATGAGGTCAATGTGTCGAAGGATGCTGAGAGTCTCAACTACACTTCCCAGCATCCCCCTGTGCTCCTGCAGCTGCTGCAGCAGGTCTCTCCATCGATGACTGATGTTCTCCTCCCTGACTCAACAGACACACATAACGGTCAAGAGGAGTTTGATGCAGGTAGAGTGAAAAAAGTAAGATTACATTATGAAAAACTTTA
This sequence comes from Maxillicosta whitleyi, assembly GCA_029822895.1. Lineage (NCBI taxonomy): Eukaryota > Metazoa > Chordata > Actinopteri > Perciformes > Neosebastidae > Maxillicosta > Maxillicosta whitleyi. The sequence goes on along the minus strand of JAPSES010098579.1, from coordinate 15,457 downwards.
TGCCTATAAAGTATGTTTTACAAAATGTAAACAACCTGAACTTTTTAAAGTGCAATATATATAAAATAAGGGCAATTGTAACTATTATTTGCCTAATCTTATCATTTACAAATGCACATGAACTAAAATGGTTTTGGCACTGTTGACCGTAAATATCTACGTTTTGTTTTTGCTTTCATCCCTGGGCTGGTCAGACCCTGATCAGCTGACCTCTGTGTGGGAGCATGCGGATGCAACAGTTCAGTACGGTACCATGAAGCGCCCTGTAGGTGATGACCACCACCTTGAACTGCACCCTGAAACTGAACAGCCAGTGCAAAGATGCTAAGACAGAATTTACTGGAGTTTGTACTGGGCCTGGCTGCAGTGTTCTGCACTAACAGATGGTTTACTGAGGCAGAGTAAGAGGGAACTGCAGCAGTCTAAACGTGATGAAATAAAAGCATGGATAATCATTTCCAGCTCAGAGTGTCAGACTTTAGAATGGAGTTCAAAGTGAACCGGGAACAGGTCTGACCTCTCTGTATCTGTAGGGTCCTGCCGACATAGGTCTAGGTGGTCTGTCCGGTCCCTCTGCTGATCTCAGGTCAGGTTTACAGAATATGTTTTCTCACCTCCTGATAATCTGCTCCTTGCTGTGGTAGTTTCCTCTCTCGATGATCTGGGCCATGTCTCTCAGAGCGCTGAATCGAGGTTCTCTGGCCAACACATCAGTGGACAGAGCCTCCAGTCGTCGGCCTGCAGCCTGAGCCTCCTCCAGCGTGGACAGGCCTCGGACGTCCTGCCTCTGAACCAGACGCACCGTGTCCTCCAGGTAGCCCTCCCTCAGAGCAGCCTGGGAAAAACACACCCAACCACTAAGAATTCATTTACTGAAGCTAAACTCAGATATTAACAGTCAGCCGTGTCAAAGTCATGTTAGTTTATGTGTATTTTAAATAATGAGCCATGTAATAGATAAAATTGCACTTTTCTTAAAAATGCTGAAGTTGTTCATGTCATTTACATAAACATAAGTTTGTAGACATAAACTTTATCATAATGTAATTAGACTTTTTTCACTCTCAAACAGAGTTGACATTATGTTATTACATTAAAACTCCATACACAGAAAATACCCACAGTAAAATCTGTCACATTCAACCATCTTTTCAATAAACAACAGAGAAAGATTGGTTTCAGAATGACTCAAACTGGAAAATTTGATTTCAGTTCTACATTCCAGAAAAGTATTATGGACATTTTCACAGACACAAGCTGCAACTTACATGTCTTTTACGTCCGTTTTGGTTTTAGTTTTAGCATGTTTTTAATCATAATGTATTTTTTTTTTGTCATTTGTCATGTTTAAGTTGTCATATGATCCCCTCCCTCCTGTCAGGTCGTTATTGTAAATAAGAATGTTTTCTTAAGGTCTTACCTGGTGTTACGTCCTGATTAAATAAAGGTTAAATAAATAAAAACAGTATTAGTATACTGGTCCGACCTATTTGAGATCACACTGAGTTGTATGTGGCCCTTGAACTAAAATGACTTGGACCCCCCCGCTCCAACAGACACTACATGATGCATACATGAATTATTCAATATTCCTTTTAGTGTTATTGTATACACAGAGCATACACAACAAAATTCGGATGTACTTTGTAGCAATGGTACTTCATGAGTAAAAAAAAAAAAAAAGGAAAAAAAAAGGAAATATACAATGCAAACTATTTAAATAGTTTCAAACAGAAAAAAATAACAGTAAAAAAGACACATACCCCACCCTTCTCCCACACATTCATACCAATTAAGGTGCAGAGGACAGTGAGAGGTAAATACAGTGGTTATTGCACATTTTTAATTTTTCATTATTGCACATTGTTGATGATGGTTCATGTGACTCAGGTGTGCTCACCTTCCTGCCAAACTTCTGTGCCAGTTGTTCAAGGTTCTCAAGTCTCAGCAGCGCCTCCTGCAGGGCGCGTTCACGCTCATGTTCAGCTCTTTCCAACAAAACCCAACGCTTCTCGATGTCACTCAGAGTTTTACCTTCACATGCAATAAAGGAGAAAAAAAGAAAGGTGAAGGTAAATCAGGCGGGGGTTAGTCCTGTTGTCATGCATCCACAGTATTCCATGTGTTTACCTTCGGGGGGATTGTAAACCCGCTGGTTGTTTGCAGCCAACTGAGTTTTTAAACTGAATAGATGAGCTTCAATTGCACCACGCTCCTACAGAACGACAAATAAAAAAACAAAAAAAACAGAAAAACTCAAAATATTTCAAAACTAGAATAAATAAATGGTCGTGTAAACAAGACTTTTGTTACGTCTTTATTTCCAAGACAAGAGAATGATAGAGAATGTGACACTCTATTAAATGTGAGCAAAGGGAAAAACGTTAGAAATGCAGGACAAGAAAACTCACAAATATCCAAGACAAAAAAAAAAAAAATTACTCATATTACAGTCATAATTTAGCATGAAAACAATCTATTTAATCCCAGATCATATTAAGTTCTATTAAGTTCAATTTTAACCTTGGACATTTTTTCTCTGAATATCACCCTCCCTCAACCAGCTCAAAATTGATTTTTACTAAAAATACTTGAATACAATCAAATTATTAACACTAACAAATTTCAGAGCCAAAACTATTTTTATATCAATTAAGAAAAGTGTCATAATGAAATTTAGTTCAAATTAATTTACAACTATAAAGAGTAATGGATTAAAAATGTCCATTAATGAAAAACAAAAAGCTGGTACTTCACTGTTATTTTTATTCTTAATATGTTCCAACTCCAACCTGATATTTTGGAGGCTTCTCCACTGTCCTGTAGGTTTTAAACGCCGTCATCAGCAGCTGCATCTCCTTGACAGAGTTTGGAAATCTCCTGTCGTTCAGCTGCACCACCTTCAGTTGATCAGAGAATAATAGATTCATCTGTTACACTTTATTCTACACGTTAAAGTTAATTTGTCGTGGTGGTTTTTCAGACCTTGGTTTTGAGCCACTGCAGCAGGTCTGAGACCAGGCTCTCATACTGGACCTTCATGTTGTCCAGTTCCATCAGGATCCCAACGATCTGCAAAACAGAGGAACGGGATGAGGAGCAGAGCTGGACCTTTACTTCAGGTTTATGTTCCATCTTTAAAGGAACTAAAATACATCTATAAACCGGATAATGTTTAAAGGAATGGTTCAGGGATGCTGCTGTGTAACAATGGGATGAATTTATTTTGAGTTTATTTTGATTCTAAAGATAAAACATATGACATCTCGTTAACCTGCTTATCTTATGGAGGAAACTGAACGTCTAGGAACCTATATTTATTAAATCTACTCCATCTTTTATGTTGTTTGTGAATGAAATTGATTTGAGTCTTTTTAATTTACAGCTAATAAGACAATTACGTATTTTCTTACATGTTTTCTTTTTGTTAAATTAACTAGTGTGACTCATTTGTGAATATTCTATTTTGTTTTTTTTTTAGGTTTCCGTATTAGCCTGCAGAGGGCAGCAGAGTCTAAGTGAAAAACCTTTATAATGACAATCTAAAGGATTCAAATTAAACCATTTGTTTCTCCCAAAGAGTCACAGAATTGATAGTGATTTGAGTATCACTTAACTTTTTCAGAGATATTGGACACATGGACACAGAGTTCACTGTAAGCTGAGTCTCATTAATGGCTGTAGATTTTTTTTTTTATAGACATTTCACCAGTCTGTGAGGTTATATGTTATGTAGCACTAAAGGTGTTACATCCCAGCCAAGGGGTTCACCAGGAAAACATACGAACACATGGTGGTTGTGTTCGTGTACGCTTCTGTGTGTGTGTGAATCTGATAACACTGGTCTACAAGTAAAATGCTTCCAAAATAAAAGTAGAGAAATTTCAGTCACTGATAAAGAAAAATCAGGATAAAATGCTGGTTGGCTGAAATTTCACATATACAGTCTTGGGTCAAAATGTGAAATTCGAGAATTAACAAGAGAATGTTTCAACTCCAAAGGAATATTTGTGTCAAAGGTACCAGATCTACTTCAAAACACTATCTGTGCATGGCAATGCATTCACTTTACAGGTTCTATTTAGTGGAACATTTAGAAGTCTAGTGTATAAATGTACATAAACCAATATATATGTAAATATTAAATGTTCTATAGATCTTTTCTACACCTTGGTCAAAGTGCTTTACAAAGCCTCACATTCACACACACTCATACATCAGTAGACGGATACTTTGTTACTGTACCATGCAAGGCACTACCACGCCAGACCTACTGGGAGCAATTTAGGGTGTCTTGCTCAAGGACACTTCGACATGTAGAAGAACACTTTATCATATACATTGAAAACCAGCACTTTTGTCATTTGTTTTTCCAATTAATCTTATTAAAAAGTGCAACATTTAGCACATTTAATCTCTGAAGTAGATCATTTCTAAAAATAAATAACTAAATAAATTGTAGACCAATGTAATTAAAGACACTAAATTTGACAGGTTTTACTCATAGGTTTTCAGTTTGTAAATGTGGATACAATCCTGAAACACTACATTCCTACAAATGCAGACAATGAGTGAGCTACTTAAAAACTGGGCTTGAATACACTGTGGTTAAAGTTATGATGAACAGCCTAAGGTTGGATCTAATGTGCTGCCCTCTGCTGGTGGTGGTGTGTCGGACCTTGGCGACTCTCTTCTGGATGGTCTGGCCCTGCTTCATCTTGGAGAAGTAGTGGTAGTACAGAGACACGTAGGTCATGATGGACTTCTCATCTGGATGTGAAACCACCATGTCGTCCACCTCCAGCAGCTGCATGATCCCAAACTCATGCTCCGCCAGGGAGAAAGCATGCTGCAGGTTATGGCAGGGGTTGTCACTTTGGAGACGGCGGTAGTCAAAAAGGTCAGGCCTAGAACAGAAGGTAAGCAAACTAAACTCAATCACATGGGTTTTACCAGCAGTGTTGTTAAGAGTGGAACTAAAACTAGCAGCAAAATGATATTTCAATCACCAGTTCTTAAAAACATAAACACACTCTACATAAACTCTTGCAGATGGTGAAACCTCCAGTTACCGGTGAGCGTGGATGAGAGCATTGAAGGCCAGTCCATCCCTCCAGCTGGACGAGAAGTCCTGCACATCAACACCATCATATCCCGAGGTTTTCCTCTGACACCAGATGAGCAGAGCCTCCTTCGCCGAGCGATGAGCAACGCTGCCTCCACTTTCTGCCTGAGGAGGCGGAGCCACAGAAGCACAGGTGAGGAGGAGGAGATTGGGAAAATAACGAGATAAAGAGACATAAAAGAAGACATAAAAGCAGTTCTGAAAAAACATTTTTATTTAGGAGTTTAAGCTGTGGATTTGATGCTCTACCTCGTCTAAATTAATGGGTCCAATTTGGAACCTGAGGATTATAATCCAAAGCAGACCCAGGATCAGAGTCCGGTCCCCGTCCACTACGTTCTCTGGACCGATCAGATCCACTCGAATCTGAGAAAAAGGCAGAGGTCAGGTTTATGTAGCTTTAGCTATTTAGCAAAATGAAGAAATATCTCCGGAGCTGCATGTTGAGGTCATGTGCATCACCTTGGTTTTGAGGAAGTTGATGGCGATGCTGTTGTTCTCCAGGCAGTGGACGCGGAGTTTGCGGCGGCTTGGTGGAGGCAGCGTTTCCCTGGAGATTAACTCAAGTAGACGAATCAGGATGACTCCGGTGTTCAGCTCCGTGTAGACATCAGTCAGCTCCACAGCTTCCTGCAGGAGCAGAGATTTAACAACCTGATGACTGACTGATGTTTAACTGACAGGAGAAGACAATGGCAGTAAAGTCTGCTTACTTTCACTCTCAACAATATTAGGAACAATGAGGAAGAAGCTGGTTAAAACTAAGAAATGTATGGGTTCAATGAACTTCAGCATCTGTAACAGCCATAGAAATTAACTTTCATCCATTCATTGTTGTTGCTTTTTATGTTTCAACAACATTACAAATCCCTGAAATGCATTAACTTGAAATATGCAAAACAAAGGCTGAAATGTGAAATGTTTAAGAAAATATTAAACACTGAATGCACTACGGAACTTTAACCTTTAAACTGTGGATCAACTTAGGTAAAGTTTCTTTTGGAACTTTATCTATTGCATCATATAGTTACTGAAGTACACTTTGTTTTTAAGACATTCACGTCAATATACAAAGAAGTTTTATATTTGTAAATCATGTAACATCTGTAAATGTAACTGAAATACCTTCCAAGTCATAATTCAAAATAATACAATTAAATAAATGATTGTGAAAGACTTAAATGGCTAAAAAAAAAAATTAGATACTTTTCACAAGATCAGATATAAGGGTGTTGGAAAAGTTCTTACTTATTTTTCTTCAAGAAGCTAAATTTAGTGCTTTTTAAGACTCATTTTGACCATAAACATCATATTCAAACTACAAAATGAGACTCAAACTGTCAATAAATTAATATTTTCCTTTAGGTTTAAGCTCAAAGCTGCTTCACAGAAACAATCACATGTGTTGTGTATTTTTTTTAGTGTTTAACCAATGTATGTCTTTAACCTGAGAAAGCGTGTTTACTCTCCGGTCCAGTGAAGTGTGTTACATAATGTCTGTTCAGGTTCAGGACGTCCTGGTTATCGACGGGTCAGGGGCCTCTTACAGCCAAGAGCAGCTCTGACCATTATTCACTACATGAATAACAGGAGTTCCAGCTCTAACTTTAGATTTCAGTACTTCAATGAGCCATTTGTCAAGGTCTTCAGTAAACAGCTTCTTTGTTAAAAACACTGAGAAGATACACCACGCCCAAAAATCTGACAACTTCCTGAACTGAAGCGTCCACCAAAACCAACATAAACACTGTCCAACCCAACACTACATGAAATGAGCCCCAGCCCCTCTGATCGATGACTTCCATCCTGTTGTTGATCTGTAATGTTGCCTTATCAGCAGCTAAAACCAAACGTGACCACAGGACATTAAATGATAAAGTGAGAAAATGAAGTTCAAAAAGAGATGTTCAATCATCGAAATGCAGACAAGAGGAGAAAGATCTGGTTGATAAAATAATAATGACCATTATTTTGACATAATTTAATATCAGGTCATAAAACAATGTTCCTATCATTCTGTGACAATTATCCTTTGAAATCAGCATCTTTGATTATCACAATATCATCCTGATGTTAAAGTTTTAGATTAGTTTATTTCAGATACAAATATTAAACATTAAAGAAAGACTGCAACAAAATAAAAACCAAATCAGAATGCTTTACATCATTTTCATCTTATTGTGTCGCTTATAAATAATTAAAAACCATAAATAATAATCCAGTTAGGGCGAGGCGCTCAACAGCAACCCATCAGTACAACTGTATGATCAGTTGTAACTGGAATGCATTTTCTTTGCTCTGAAACATGTATGTTTTATGTGCAATGACAATAAATAAATATCAAATCAGTTACTTCAATTTTCACTCTGAAACAAAGCTCAGCCTTTAATCATGAAAAATTATTTTTAAAAATGTATCATCATACAGTTATTAGTATAGACTGATGTGAAAATGATAAGATTTTTGGCTGGAACACCCAAACCAGGAGAATCATAACATCAATATTAAAGACTCAAAATATTTTCAAAATCAATTTAGTTCAAATAAACAAATTTGGCATTTTATTAGTTAAATCGAAAACATTAACACAGTTGCATCACAGTTTCTTGCATATTTTATCTGAGAATAAAGTGATGCGTACAAAAATAAAAAAAACAACCTAATTTGATCTTTTTCTGGTACAGACAACATTATGCAAGTCATTTGAGCATTACTTTGGGAAATGTCATCCTTTAAGTGTCTGTTTTTCAAAGATTTATTTCTTTTATATCCTGCATTGATACAGTGAACTTCTTTGGGACAATGTGAACTGTGTCAACAGGAAAAACAAGGCTGTTTTTCAGATAACCAAACTTCTTGTTAATGGTTTCACATTTACCTGATAACCACATACAAAGTGAAACAAACCCGTCTCTCTACCATCAGTACTTCATACTTTACTGAATAAAAATCTCAAATTCAATAAAAGCCATATATCCAAAAAAATATATACGAGTTTGAGAAGAAAACAGGCTGTGAATTTTTGGCATCATTATATCCTAAATACCCTCCCAGGGGGAAAAAAAAAAAAAAAAAGATACATTTTTTTTTTTTAATTTTAATATTCTGATGAGTTACTGAGTCTAGAGCTTCAGGGATTAATGATCTGACAAACAGTGAAATGATAAGGAATAATTTTGATAATTGGAAACATTAGACCTTTTCGAAAGTGATTGATTATTTACCATATCTGATAACAAAATGGATAGATTTGGTCTTAAGTTGATCATTAGGTCAATAAAATAATTACTCACATTGCAGTCAACAGAAGTGTGTTAAACTACAACACTTTTGGCTTTTTTGACACAAATCAAGTTCATCAGTATTTGTGCAGCAATAATTAGCCTAACTAAAAGTATGTCATTCTTCTTGGTAGATCTCGGTTCAACTGGACTGGTTTAGCTGTTTTGAAAAGACGAGTGTTTTACCTTTTTTTTTGCTCTAGTATTTTATAAACGTTAATATTGTCCCCAACGTTATCTTAAGATTAGCCAAAGCTAACGTTTAGCTAACGCTAGCTTTGCACAAGATATAAAATCACCGTCAACTACTTGAAATGACAGATTTAAACGGCACTTTTGTCCTTTGTGATATATTATTAACCCATGTAAACCGAAAATAACTGTAACATGCCAAAATGTGTTGCACCAGAAGAAACATCTGGTTTTCATTTCATCTACTGTTCCAGCTCATAGTTGGATCCATCTCACCGGATAATTTTAGTCTTTTATCATTCATTCCAGCTTTATTGAGGACACAAAAACTCAGTCCATAGGATAGGATATTAAGTTAATTTCATTGTGCAAATATAGGTTAAATGTCAGACTCACGGGGCGGTAGACTGTCCTCTGAGCAGCTGTGGAGGTAATGTTTTCAGGCAGGTGAACCGGAAAACAGATGGAGGTGTAAAGGTGTAAGAATCTCCATTCAACCGCGGCCATTTTTTTTTTTTTTTTAGAAAATGGCGGGTTTTCTTCCGCCGGCTAGAGACAGTACCGCGCAGCCGCAGATTGCTCAGTGCTGCCACTATTGGACAGTAGATATATTACAACAACATGTAAAATCTATGAGTTAAAAAAACGTGTTAAAAATAATACACCTTTATATTTTTCTTTGGTATTTGTTCTTCATTTCTTATCTGTATTTATTTATTTATACTTTAATTAGATCCATTTTCTTTGTTTATCTATTTAAAATCTGGATACTCACTCATGAAAACAAGGACCTGGATGAAATAATGGAGTAAATGAGGGGACATGTACATTATTTGTTTGGATCTCCCCAAAAGGGAATAAATTATGACTGATAAAAATAATATAATATTAAATTCCCAAACCTATGTATATACATTTATATACATATATAATTATATAAAACTACCGTCATTCTCTCATTTTTGTTCATTATCTTGTTAATTATGCTATTCTGTGATTATTTTTACTGTTTTGTTTATTCATATATATATATATATATATATAGTGTGTGTGTGTGTGTGTGTACATTACATTTGTGTTTTCTACACATAGCTATCGTACAGGTGCAAACTTTATATTTGATTTCTTACCTTTAATTTCTCTTAAAGATCAATCAAATTCAAGGTACAACATTTTTTTTAGATAAATTGTTTTAGCATGTGAGATATATACAGCAGCTCACAACTTCATTCATTTCGATTATAGACAAAGACTGGGTGTTACTGTAATTTAATGTTAAATTTTACTTGAAATATTGTTGTTTCAATAATTGTATTTCAAATAAAAACACTTTTCTCTTGTCCCTCCTGTCTATATGTGTGTATTTAATACAAATGAGGTTGAATAATGAAGCTAATGTGTATTTACAGAAATGTAATACTCATCATCTATCAACATTACACAACTGCAGGAAATACAAACCAGATGCAGATGAATAATGTAGTAACTATACGGCACTGACTTTGTAAAGATACTCTGCAAGAAGGAGGGGAAGAAAAAGAAGCTAAAGTTAAAGGTGGTTAAAGTAACTCTGGACTGTTTTTATGGACTCACTCCTACAACCTTTACTGCTTATTTTTATTCCCTAAATGTGAGAATTTCAGAGCTCAGAAAACAAATAAATCCACTGTGATCAGACATTTTTCCTCTGAACCAGATCTGCCTTCATTTCTCCTGTCTTGCACAAATCCCAGAGGAATTCTGGGAATGAGGTTGAGCAGCAGGTCTGAGTTCAGCTGCAGCTGGCATCAGTTATCAGAAATAAAAATAACCCCAGATATGAGAGGAATCCGTTCAACCTGACGCTGGGGTTTGGAGTGAAAACACCACGGTTCACAGTGACTGATGAACGCACACACGTAGTTTATGTTAGCGCAGATAACATGTGGTTTATGGCACTTTATCAGCTGCTCTGAGCGATAACACAGAGGAAACATGTGACATCATCTGGACGTCTGCTTTTTATTCCAAGACGCAGGAAAAAAAGAAAAGATGCTGCAGCAGCGTTAGTGACGGTTGAAGCTCCAGAGGAAACGCACCACACCTGTATGAACCTACAGAGATGAGCTGATTCAGGGAAAGTGTGGCTTTTATATGGGTTCAACATGATTACAGTCACAATAATAAGACTCGCAATGATTAAACTGCCTGCATGTGTCTGCACTTGGACAGCAAACAGAAAACCAGACCATCAGCCTGCATGGAAACACGGGAAAGGCAACGTCTGCACAACTGTCTTTAAAGACGGGGGGGGGGGGGGTCAGGGGTCACATACAGCCCAATATGACCTGAAGTGGGTCAGACCAGTACAACACTAACATAATAACAAATTTTATGTCTAACTTCTATGTTTTAGTGTGCAAAAAGTTGAATTATACAGTGAAAATTTTTAAATATACAAACTATCCATTTAAAAAAAAATGTGAATAACATGAACAACCATCAACAAAATGAAATTTATTAAGAAAAACACGTGCAATTTTACCAATATTCTGCCTCAGCTTCTCATTTGCACATGTTCATTCTAACGTACAGATCACAGTGAATCTGCAAATACACAAAATATTTAATAACAGGTGGAATATTAGTAAAATCACATTTAATTCTTTTTATGCATTTTAGGTCCCTCGTGTTTGTTCAAGTTATTCACATTTTTTTGTGAAAGGACAGTTTGTAAACATAAACATGTTCATGCAATTTTACAGTTTTACACTAAAATAGAAAAAATTAAGTTATTATTTACATTATTTACTGGTCTGATCCACTTCAGATTGAATTGGGCTAAATTTGAACTAAAATGATTGATAATATCATAAGTGACATTTTTTGCATTTTTAATTCGTCCCATGGGCCAGATCGGACCCTTTGGCCGGTTTTGGTCCAAAGGCCGTGTGTTTGACACCTGTGCTTTAAAAGTTCTGTTTGTGGTTAAATATGTACTAATAAAAATTATCTTCAAAGTGTTGCCTTGAGTCTGTGGAACTTCATACACAGAAGGTGGACCTGGTACTAGACAGACCTGGTACCAAATGCACCTGGTACCAGACAGACCAGGTACCAAACAGACCTGGTATCAAACAGACCGGGTACCAAACAGACCTCATAATAAACAGACTTACCTGGTACGAAATTGACCCGGTACCAAACTAACCTGGTACAAGACAGACCTGGTACCAAATGGACCCATTACCAGACAGACCCGGTACCAAACAGACCCAGGCCCGTCCTCACCTTGTTCTTGGAGAAGACGCTGTTCATCCACTTGGTGAAGGTTTTCTTCTGGACCGCCATCCTCTGCTCCTGCAGCTCCCGGACCCGCCCCGCCCCGTCCTCCGGAACCTCCATCCTGATTGGCTGAGAGTCACATGGGCTTGGTTCAAAACTCTATGAATCCATCATCTGAATGTTGTTCACGTGGTTGATTATTATTGTTTTTGTAAATGTAAAAAAAAAAAAAACATAAACAAACAAACAAAATTCTGTGAAATGTTTTTATTAAAAATATTTCTGCGCATTGACTTCAGACGATCGTATGAACACGTCTGTTCTCACAGTTTCATATCCATAAATCTACGTTTTCTGGGGAAAGATGTAACTTTCTTGTGTCAAACCTTTCAACTGCAGTTTTTTTGTTGCTATTGAAAATGTGAAAGCACTCAAATATAAAATAATAATAATGTAAAATTAATAATAATAATAACAATAATAATAATAATATAGGTTGTGATGACAATGTTGCTTCATTTTATTTATTTATTTTTTTACTCATTTAGTATTTTTATTTATTTATTTATTTTATGTATTTTTCTACATTATTTAACTTTTTATTAAATGATCTGATTATTTGTTATTTTACATTACATTTGTCTGATGCTTTTATCCAAAGTGACTTACAAGGTATAGGTATGTATAGTGTAAAGGGCCTTGCCCAAGGGCCCACCTGGGATTCAAACTGGCAACCTTCCACACCAAAGTCAGTGATGTAAATCATTAAGCTATCCAGTCACTTTATGGCTTATTTTATTGAATTTTTTTAAAAAGTAAAACATTTTCCTGGTAAAATGAATTTTCAAATATAACATGTTGTGAGTAAAAAGTTGCCAAAAACACCAAATGTATCAAATATGATACAAAAACTATAACATGAACAAAATGATATGAAAACAAAGTTTTGTTTCAATTATGTTAAAAGGCCTGATAAATATTTAAAGTCCAAAAACTGCGAATTTTATGGACAGTTTTTAACGGCTCAGGTTTTACAGGGTTAAAGTAGAAACAGTAAAGTGTTAAATGTGTAAATTCAGGAGGAAAAGCTCATGTGACAGGAATCAAATGTGATGAGGTTTTTTTTTTCAAGACACACCTTCCACTGTAAAAATTCTTTAGCGTCGTAAACTTCAGTGTCATCATTAAATCTGATCTTTGGCATCTCTGCGTTTCTCTGCTTTAGACGATTTATTCATTTTCTTACACAAAGGGATGTTTATTCATTGTAACTTAAAGAATAAAATGTATTTTTTTGCTTAATCTTACATGTAATGAAAAAAAACTGCACAAAACCGAACATTTTCCTTCTTCAATGTTCAGTAAAGTTTGTTTCTAAAAATGATAAAATTACAAAGTGTTTTACAATAAAGCAGCAGAACGCCAAAAAACATGAACACGGAAACATAAAAATGGAAACGTATCAGAACATCACTAAAAATCATGGTATATATCATATGTTTCAGCAGCTAAAAGTGAACATTTTAACTCTATTGAGTGTGTTGTTTTTTTTTAATCAAATCCTTTTTTGGTTTCATTATTTAAGGTTTTGTGTTGATTCTTGAATTTTTAAAACACTTTGTGGATCTGAAAATGTCTTTTACCGAGACAAATTTACATGAAATTTTTAATATTTTAGTTAAGTGTTCCTCTTCATTCCTTCTATAATTTTATCTTTATTTATAATTTTTCCATTTGAAAGTAATTTAAAGGTTTTTCGTCTTGTATTTAAGCCGATCAAACCTGCTGTAAAAGTAAAATCTGTCAAACCATGGTGTTTAAGGCACAGAAAACGCTGCAGGTTTCAGAAGCAAAACACACAATGTAAGTTGAATCATTGTTTTACTTTGATTTATTTCATTATTTATTATTTTGTGCTGTTTTTGACTCTTTTAAACCACTTTCTGTCTCTAAAAAAAAAGACTTCACAGAGGCAAATGTAAAAGAAATCTGGCTTCAAAATACCTGAATATTTACATTTACATTGAAGCTGATGGTGATATTTTTGCCGTTAAATCTCTAAACCCACAGTGTTTCATGCGCAGAAACAGGACAAACATCAGCTGTTCTGTGGTGGAATCAGATCTCATATCAGACCCTACCTCAGCGTCTCCTTCAGCCTCCTCGTCTGGGTTTGCACAGATGTTGCAGATGGATCCGTTTGTGGATGCGTTGGTCCGAGTGTTTCCATAAAGACGTGGGTGTGAACTTTGAAGCCATTGGATTTACAGCATGAGCAGGTCCGCTCACCTGACCTGGAGGTCAAAGTTCACGCTCAGACGCAGTCACTGTTAAACAGAGCAGGAACACTGCACTCACAGTGGTCAGACAGATGAACTGGAACACTCGGCTCCGGTTCACATGTGTTTGTTCATATTTCAGAGGCAGTTTATGTCCTGAAAAGCAGGACTGAAGAATCCTCATTATTGATCATATTGTGTCACTTCAGCTTTAATGAGACTAGAATCAAACCATCATTTAGTCACAGGTTTTCTTTCATGTCTAAACTGTTCTGTGGGTTTGGGTTCAGGGAGGAGGAGGAGGAGAAGGAGGAGGAGGAGGAGAAAGGAGGAGAAGGAGAAAGGAGGAGAAGGAGGAGGAGAAGGAGGAGGAGGAGGAGAAAGGAGGAAGAGGAGGAGAAGAAAGGAGGAGAAGGAGGAGGAGGAGGAGAAAGGAGGAGAAGGAGGAGAAGGAGGAGGAGGAGGAGGAGGAGGAGAAGAAAGGAGGAGAAGGAGGAGAAGGAGAAAGGAGGAGAAGGAGGAGGAGGAGGAGAAGAAAGGAGGAAGAGGAGGAGAAGAAAGGAGGAAGAGGAGGAGAAAGGAGGAAGATTAATTCTTCCTCTCCGTTCTCATAAACATCTGGTCCCTCTGGTGTTTTGAGTTTATAAAAAAATATATTAAAGTATTGAATCATTTTCTAGTCTGACACTGACAAGAAAACATCTGATGAATGAATGAATGAATGAATGAATGAGTGCTTAACAGGCCCGGGGTCACATGGGTCTGACCCTCAGTCTCTGACTTTGTTGAAACCACAGGTTTTATTGGTTCATGTGTTTCCTCCTGTTGCTTCAGTTCCATAAGTGTCAGAAAATAAAACACATCCATTAGAACAAACGTACGACAAACAGGAGCTGAGACGTGAAGGTGTTCAGATCCACTTTAATAAAACATACAAACATCTGAGCTTTTATTACATTAACACTTTCAGATGCAATAGTTTCATGTGTGAAACAACGAATCAACACAATCACAACTTTTACACACGACTGAAAAGCATCGTTTACACACGTTCAGTTTGTTTACTGCTGACATTCGAGTGGAAGAAGTGACAAGAAGCCGCTGAATCCTCGAGGACGAGTCGAGTCCCGTCATAAGAACAGACGAAGGCACCGAGATTTAAGACTTAAGAGGAACCCGGGGAACCGGAGAACCCACCGGGTACAGAGAACAGGAACATCTGACCGCAGAACATCAGGGTTTAGGCCACTTTAGTCTAGAGTTAGTCCAGTTTAATCAGATTTAGGCCACTTTAGTCTAGAGTTAGTCCAGTTTAA
>JAPSES010098469.1:0-20007 GCA_029822895.1 Maxillicosta whitleyi | reverse complement strand
TATTTGACTGCACCATCTTTAGTTTTGATTCACTTTTTTTCCCCCCACATAATTCTTACATAGTGCCACAATAAGGTTCATCATATTTGTTCCATCCATAGTTTCATTCATTTTTTGATTATTGATGATGCAGAATTGAACTGTCAAGTCTTCATCACATCCTAAATTAACCCTTTCATGTATGAATTATGTGTATCTTAGTCAAGATTCTAGAACTAAATTCATCTTTAAGCATGAAAAAAACCCCAATGTGATTGCATTTTTTTTTTTTTTTTTTTTTTTATGAACCTACTTTTCATGGAGTTGCAAAGACGTCCACTCAGATGGACAGTATACGTTTAATTTTTGAACTAAAGAAACATGTATTTATTGATATACTGTGCAAAAACTATAAAATAAAAACATTTTAATGCTCCGAATTTGAAGTTTTCTCACATTTTAACACACTCTAATACTAGTTATAACTCACTTCATAGATATGATATATTAAATCATTTAGTAATTGATATAACTCAAACATGTTACTGCAGATCAGGTTTTATTCAGGTTATGAGGAACAGCAGTAGCACAGTAATGGTATGAATGTCAGTGTATGGGATGATGCAGACACGTCCACTGTACCGATATGGAACTAAAACAACATAAACCATGATTATATATGAGAACAGCTGTAGAATAACTGTCCACTGTAGTGACCAGTATGCATGAAAGGGTTAACAATCATTTATTTCAGGTTCCACATTCAGACCAATTCAATCTCAAGTGAGTCAGATCAGTAAAATACTATCATAATAACCTGTAAATACTCACAACTACAATTTTTTTCTCCTTGTAAATGTAAATATTTTCCCATATTGACACTACAACAATGTGTAATTTCACAAAAATGGTAAACCATCTGAACAAATATAATGAAACCTGAAATGTCTTGAGAAAAGTAAGTGCAGTGTGTGTTTGTAGATCCACTGTGTCTGTAAATTGAAAACTAAACTGAAGCATAATATTGTGAAAATTACTCAGATTTTCCAGTTTATTTATGTTATTTGCACTGTTTGAAAGAATAGTTGGAATACGAAAACATTTTTATTGTTTAATTTTACTTCATTTCACACTAAAACATAGAGAAAAGTTTTGTATATGTATTATTATATTATTATTTCACATGTCTGGCCCACCTCAGACCAAAGTTAGTTGAATGTGGCCCCTGAACTAAAATGCGTCTAAGGACAGACGGATACCAAGGCCATTAATCCATTTGTTTCGACTGTTTACTTATCTAATTATTTGACTGTTTGCTTATTTTCATATTCAGCACATTTTGTAAAGCCCTGTGTGGTGACCTTGTTGGGATATTGTTGGGCTCTATAAATAAAATTGAATTAAATGAAATATTTACAGCTATTGTGTGAATGGACTCTAACAAACCTCTGATGCTTTCACACTTAACAGACTACGCACTCATTTCTAGGTACAGGTTGGTTCTCCATTTAGATCTTACTCACTCCCAAGTTTATCATTGTCTTCTTCTACTATTATATTATGGTAGAAACAGAACCCACTCACATTGATAAATGATCAGTTCACAACAGAAGACAAACTCACTCTAAATAAGTATGAAGATATCAGCAAACGTAAGCACATGATGCTGTCAGATCCTATGATTAAACATCTGCGTAAAGATTGTAATTGTAATATATGCATAATTCATGTTAAAAAAAAAACTGCATGGATATGTTAACACTCAATGTGCATGATGATGAATAAGAAAAATAAGAAGCCAAACAGACACTTCATCTTCTTCTTTTTTTTTTTTTTTTTTTTTTTACTTTTATTGAATAAAACAAAATAAATAATGTACAGAATAACAATGATTGTCCTGAGATTGGCCTCAAAATTACAATATAATATATGTGGTTACAAAAAAAAAATCTATGCTTAAATATCAATTCCAATAGGACTTAAGACAGAACCTCATCTTCTTTCAAAGGTCGGGGTCCAACAAACACTTCTAGAGTTTTCCAAGAGACGGAGGTTGGAGCTCAGCAGTAAGATGATCCAGGAGGAAAGAGGTAAAAAGAAAAAGTCCAAAAGGCAGGCAACAATCCAGAAACAATAGAGAACACGGAGAAACATGAGGAGACACAGAAAGGATAGAATTCACAGCAGGGAGCAGCATATGACAATCTGGCAGAGAGGAAGTGTGTAGAGATGATGATAAGAAAGGAATCAGGTGTGTGTGAGGTGGAAAACTGACAGCGAGTCTCACGTACTGTACTTCAGGGCTGCTACTGGCCATGTGGGTAATCTATAAAAACAGCTCTATGGTGCCTTCCTTCAAATCTTAAAAAAAAAAGAGAAACGTAGTTAAAAGTAGTTTTGCTCCCTGTATTTTATTTTATTTTTTTAATTAAGTGGATTTTATTAGCAAACATCACATTTAAATATAAATACTTTCAGGGATAAAATATTCATGTTTTCCATGCTCAAACTGTATATATAATAAATATACACTTTGTAATACTGTACAATAATTTGCGTTCCTATTGTTTACAGCACGGAAAAAGAAATGCAGTGAAACATTGCAGTGATACAGTAGCAGCAGAAAACATGTCCTTACACATGTCAGAGGAACTGAGTAGTACTCTGTAAGTTCTCCTCTTCCTCCTGAGTCATCCTGTTCTCACAACTCTGAGGTAATCTCATCCTGGATCTGAGCGATCAGGATCTGGGGCAGCACGATGCCTGCAATTTGATGCAAAGCTCGACCCAAAGTGAACACTCCCACCAGCGGCAGCATCACTGCTCTGTCTGCACGGCCTATTCACATCCAAGTTCTGGGTTTGCACTCCAAAAACTGCACATAGTGTTGACAACTACCTCAGATGTTCAGTTGAAGAGCTCTTTTCCAAAACGCTCTAAAAGCCATTTGATAACAATTTTTTTTATTTTATTTTACTTTTTACAACCTGATTTTAAGATAGCATCAGGAAAATTGGAACTAGGTTAATATTATCTGCTATTTCCACAACAATATTTAACATTATAACATAGATTTCAGTGATATTGACAGAGAAAAACAATAAAAACCACTTACATTTTGGAAAATAGCTCTCCAGTTGTTGGTTGAACCGGACAGAGCAGCATAGCCAACGACCTGGAGGGGGTTACTGCCTGTATTTTTTAAAAAACTGACCCATTAAAAGCAAATCTGCATCCATCCACCCACTGCATCACTGACATTACAGACGCATTATGTCAAAAAAATAAATAAAACAGTGTGTGTGGATGTAAATGTGATTGTGCCTTGTACTGTAACTGTACCAGTTTCAGTACTTTGTGTCCCCTCTGGCAATAGAATATAATGTGTGTCATGGCAGCAGCAAAAATAAAGGTTACTGATAGAAGAAGTCTTCAGACGGTTCACTTGTGTAAAAGTATAATATCACATTATGGAAATAATCCACCACTAAATAAAACTTACACAAACTTCCCATCGTTAAGTATTTATGTACGAGTTCAGCTCAAAATATAAAATTGTAACGTGTCATGAGTTAAGTTTTGTTTTGATGTGGCGCTACATTAATACAATGTGATTGGTTGATTACAGGTCATAAGTGTACGGTAAAGTTGTCCATGGGCAGTTTATTACTATTGTTTATGGTATTTTAGACTCATTTAGATACAAAAATAGTGAAGTAAAAGAATGACGTTACATTACATTACATTAAATAGAAATTATATTTGTACTTAAGAATAGTTACAAGTAAAAACAAAGTTAAAAGTAGTTAGTTACAGTTCACCTTCAATAAGGATCACTTTTAGCAGAGTCAAGAAGGAAAAACTGTGAACAACGAAGCAGTTAAAAAATAAATCCACCAAAAAACAGCTACAATGAATACAAACAAAAACCAAATACAATCAAGTATAAAAGCCTTGTTTTGTTTTTTATGTAATGTTAATGGTTCATGGTGAACAAGAATACATATATTAAACTCTTAAACAACTAAACAATAAAAACTAAGATAAATTAATTTCATTCAGAATAGAAATACAACAAATTATATGTTAATGAAATGAAATAAAAGTGAAACTAAAACAAAAAATAAAAACTATGTAAAAATGGATATATATTATTAAAAAACAGTGCAAACCAATGTTTTTCACCACTGTATTTATATTTATGTCATTTTCTCTGATTATTCTATTTTTATATCCCATCTCTATGAGCATCTATCTACATATTTAGTTTTTAGCCCAAAATGTTTTCCTTGAAAAAAATAAAAACTACTCAAGATTTCCAAACTATAAGTCTTACAGTCGTCTGATATACAAAAAATAAGAGGAAATTGTCACTTGCGAGTCGCAAATTACATTCAGCGCTGACAGAATAAGTGGGAATAGACAAGTTTGACACAAAAGCAGGATTTTAAAATGAGTCGTCCTGAGCGTAGACGTGGCCATACATGGACAGAGGCGCTCACTGACTCAGACACTGTCTCCGAACAAAGGGGGCATTCTTCGCTGGTTGAACACATCAGAGGGCTGCTGGGATTGGCTTCATTGTGTGAGTCTTTGATGTGCCTTTTCAGCTCATTAGGCCCTATTTCCCATTGACTGGGAGTCATGGTGACAGCCATTTTGGGCCGAACAATGACCAGGCGATGAGTTAATGGCTCTGTTTTCATTCTCAGGCTTTAAACGGCCAGTAGTCAATGGAACGCCGACACGTCCTCATTGGCCGGCCCCTTCATGGGCATTGTGAGAGGTGACAGCTGTGGGAAAACATCGAGGTCAGAGTTCGCCGAGGCTGCAGAGAAGTTCAGAGGTCACTGCATTGTTGTCCCATTACAGAGGAGTGAACTGAAGAGCCCACAGACATTACTCATCCCATTCGCTTCCACAGCGGCCCCCCGTCCCTCCCATCCTGCCTTTTTTGTATCACAACATGAAGACTCCCATTGCCCACTTGGCTCCTGAATGGGGTCAATTTTGTCCTGTTTTGTTGCTAAATAGCTCTTGATAAGCTGAGGTCGTGAAATTAATGGCCACGGAGGGCTGTAAAATGCTGTTTCTTATTAGGAAATGGGCTTGTAAATGCAGATTGATGCCGCCGCTGCTATTCACCAGGCGACTGGTAATGAATCTCGTCGAGGAGGTCGTGACCGAGCCCGAAACGCCAGTCTGTTACAGACATGATAGCGCTTTCGCGACGAGACGAACATAAAGAGAAAGAGACTGAACAAATGTAATGGTGGAGTGTGTTGGAGGTGCAGTGATGTGTGCGTAACAAATTTAAGGTTCCAGATGTAAAGATTAATGACTGAGAACGGGAAAGTGTTTAGATGGAGGTGGAGCATGGTTAATGATTTACCTTCAATCCAACCAACTCTTGACCTAAAAGACATGTTTAAGGACCTTGATTTTTATTTGCAAACTGTTCCTTCAAATTACCAGAGTGGAGCCAAAAGTTCAGCCCCAAACTTTTCAGACCAACAGCAGACATCATCACTGCATCAGCTACAGGCAAA
The DNA here is from genome assembly GCA_029822895.1 of Maxillicosta whitleyi. Taxonomy (NCBI): domain Eukaryota; kingdom Metazoa; phylum Chordata; class Actinopteri; order Perciformes; family Neosebastidae; genus Maxillicosta; species Maxillicosta whitleyi. Next base: position 14,479 of record JAPSES010098469.1, on the reverse strand, counting down.
TTCTGTCTTACTTTCCCCATTAAACAATATTAAAACAAGGTAGTTGGATACTAAAGTTGTGCCAGAAATGTCAGAGATGTACGATGTATTGGAATTATTAGTGTAGAGTCTGATCTGACCAAAGGTTGTTTTTTTTTGCAATTAAATCCTAAGGGTTCTCTTTATAATGTGATATTTGTTCAGTTACATTTTAATATTGTATCATTTACCTAGTTTTTGTCACGTCTTCTACGTCATTTCTTTAAATATATGAACGTTTTTTTCACCTTATCAATTATTTTAGTCCTTTATATGTTTAACAGAACTTTCATCTTGCAGACTACAATGGGTTAATAATTTATTTTTTAAAATCCTGTTTTATACATTCACATATATTGTTGTTATATTCACAGTCTGGCCACCTAGATTTAAGTCAGATGTACCGCAGGGATTAATATGTGTAAATTCTTTAACCCTTTAACTGATTTAGTAGCTTCTCATTTGTTTAACATCCATCAGTTTGATAGAGAACATAAAGATTCGACTGTTTCAATAGAAAAGGTCATGTGGTCTGATTAGTCTAGATTGACCCTATTACAGAGTGATGGGTGCATCAGGGAGTGATGAGAGGCAGATGAAATGATTACCCATCATGCCTAGTGCCTATAGTATAAGCCCATGGGGGCAGTGTTATGATCTGGGGTTGATACAGTCGGTCAGGTCTAGGTTCAGTAAATAACAGAAATAAATATAGTAATAATTGTGAGTTTGTAGAAGTTTAGCCCTTTGGAGTAGGAGTGTAGTTTGGCTTTTACTTTTGATTTTGCCTTTATATTATATATATTACAAATTTATCAAATAACTGCTATATACAACTATTGACATGAAAATGTAGAAAAACTATATAAAACTATTTACAAAACAATATAATACCACAAACATGTTCAATGAACCAGTTTTACAACTCAGAAAACCATACATAAGTATTTATAAAAATAATGATAATAATAATAATCAGACATCACAAGATGACCCACATCTGACTGGTTGATCTAGTGAACTTCTCCACCAAATATGGTGACATGATTGTTGATTTTTATTATTAGTATTTTTTTTTGCATGCAAGGACTTCCCTTAGAATGTTGTTTATATTGTCTTTTCTTGAGCCAAATGTGATGACGATATTGCCAAAAATTCTATCTTTATTATGCATCTTATATTTGATTTTACCCCAAAGGCTGTGCTTGTCCAGGGATTCTAAAAGGTTGAAGAAATGATTACTCTGTGATTGGTTAATGTAATCAAAGCTAAAGGCAGTCAATTGAAATGATGATAAGCTTTACTTTGAACATAAATAGGAATAAAATATAAAAGACAACAAAAGGCAAAGAGGAATTACAAATTTAAACAGAACACACAGAATATTGAAGGCAATAAGTTCATTTAAAAAAAATCATGCAGTGTATAAGTATTTCATTGTGGTTCTTTAAGATTACATAATGTCCAAACTGGATTTCAAAGAAAATGGGTTTTCATTGTCCTACTCCAAATTTATAAGGTTTAGTTAATCAGCTAATTAATACAGTCCATAAAATATTAGGTCAGTTATGAAAGGACATGTTCTGGTATGCTACCTGTTTTGCTGACTTTGTATTAAGTTTCATAATAGGTGCGTCTGACTCAGTAAAATACATAATTATATTTACAAAATCATTTTGGACCATGTTCAGTGATGCATGCCTCAGTTGCTGAAGCAAAACATTAACATCAACCATCTCCAAAATGGATCCCTTTTACTGTGATGATCTCTGTAATACTAAGAAATAAGACCATGTATGGAAAAAAAAGCAGTAGTTACATTTATGAGGCAACAACATTATATTCTTTTCATATTTCTTTAAGACATGTTCAGTTGGGATGTTGCATTCACATCTGCATGTAATGTACCATGTTTAAACCTTCTTAGTTTGCCTTAAAATTGAACATTTTGCTCTTCTTGTAGATTCTAAAGCTTCATATATTTTATGTATAAATATAGTGTGTTTAACATGTTTCAATGTACAAGGTAAGGAAGAATGTTCTTTTAGTTTTTAAAAGTCAAACCTAATGACTTTACTGTGTTTTCTAACATGATATTTAAATGAGTTCAGGTCAAAGGTCATGTTTGGTCATTATGTGGAGCTGGATATGTATTAAAGGCACTATTTAAGTATTATATGCATGAATGATATGTAAGTTGATAAAATTGCATAAGAGATTTGATGTGATTTTCAGTAAATATTGCTGGAGTAAGGTGATGGTGGTGTAGCAGCATCTGGAGGTTTAGATCATTGTAGATTATCAACATATGGCATCATAAGATGGATCCTTGGAATCAAAAATCCAGCTATTTCTAAGTCTATGAAAGTAGGCACAGAAAGGAGACAAACCCTTATTGAAAAATAGAATAAATTATACCATACTGTCAATAACTATAACTGTTGTACTCCCATTCATTGTCACAATCTTTTGAAAATTAGGTTTATTAGAGTTAAATTAGAGTTGGGACTTTATTTTAGCCAGAATGTGAAATTTCTTCTGCTTCCTGACAACACCATACAAAACTTTGTGACCCACTTTGAGCGCTGAACCTGAGGAAACAAAGATGTAGACATTTCTTAGAGTTCTGTAACAGGAAGTTGGTGTGCTATCTTCCAAGTAAACCACTTGAAGTATTGGTTCTTGAAAAGATTTTTAAAGAAGTTTACAACGTGGTTAACTGCTGCTAAAATCCATATGTGCATGGAAAACATATAGTAAATTAAAGTAAAATTAATGAGTATAAGAACGACTAAACCAAACAAACATACAAACAAACCAAAAAACTACAAAGGACGTTAGAGTTCCTTCTGTTTTCTATGAACTTTCTGATTCCAAATCCAGGAAGGATTTCACAGTGATAAGGCCACACACACCATTGAGATAATGTTCAACCATCACAGTGAAAATCTACTCCACAGATATGACAAACGCTGCTACTGTACGAAAAACCAGAGACATGACAACTTGTTTCTGTCAGTGACCAGACACAGGACACAAATCTGAGGCTGATATTTACTGCTCTTACTGTTTGTCTGTCTCTCTCTCCTTCCTGTTCGCTGTCTCTGTTGTTAATCTGAAATAAATCAGGATGATGGAGGGCCATGACAAGAAGGGAAAGGTCTAATCTCACAGGGCGACGGTGGTGGAAGAGTGAGTGAAGCTGTCTCTCACCTCCTGCTCCACCTATTACTCACTCTGTGTCAGATAGCATCACACCTGAGGATCAGATACTGGCGAATTCATCTGTAAAAGAACCCAGCTCCTCTTACAGGGTCAGTATGAGACTGTTTATACAGAGCAAACACTCACAATAAACATGGGGTGGAATGTCACATATACATTATTACACAGGGAAACTGCCCTTATCTGCCTCTTAAACAGCGCTGGACTTAGGGTGTTTTCACACGGCGTACTTGAGTCCATACGTACTTGAATACGTTCAGACTTTTCCTGCAGGTGTTGTGTTCACATGTGTGTACTGCGGCCTGAGACCGAGTACAAGTGGGTGTTGGTAGGTGGTGGTGTGGAGGGAATACGGTCACTATCGGACAAACGGAAGACAGAAGAAGACAAACCCTTATCTGTTATGCCATGTTTCCACTACATGGTACAGACTCAACTCGACTCTGCTTTTTTACATTTCAATTGCAAAAAATGACCTGGAATCTGGTACCTGGTGCTAGTTTTTTAGTTCCAAAATGGGTGAACCGATACCAAAACGTAATGTGTGAACATTGCAGGCCATTGATTGGCTGAGTTGTCTCTGCGTCATTGCATTATCAATGTGGGATCCGCCATTTTTAAAAACCAGACTTGGAGGGATACAGACAAGTGGATAGAATGGTACTGATCTTATATAGCGCTATATCTACACTCTGTATATCTACACTGGTACTCAAAGTGCTTTACATAGCCTTACATTCACCCATTCACCAACTACTATGCTAATGTACCATGCAAGGTACTACCATACCAGACCCTAATGGGAGCAATTCAGGTTCAGTGTCTTGCTCAGGGACACTTTGACATGTGGACAGTGGGAGCCAGGATTTGAACCGCCAACCCTTTGGTCATTGGACAACCTGCTCTACCAACTGAGCCACAGCCGCCCAATAGACAGAGACAGCAGGTCAGCCATGTGCTGGGTTAGGGTTAGAGCGTTCTAACATGGTGTTATATTTCAATCAGAAGAGTAGATTGGTACAGTTTTATTTACTTTCAATGTCTTGACCGATGATGTACTGCGTGCAGCGTGTAATCACATGAATCAGTCAACAAATCATGTGTGGCTGACCTGCTGTCTCTGTCCACTTGTGGTTACAATAAATAGAACGGTAGGTTAATCAGTCCGCAAAACAATATGATAGCTGTCCGCAAAACTACACCATGGTTGGTCCAGGAGGTTCAGACATTTCTCTTTTTGGTGGCCAATGAAAAAATTCTTCTTCTCCTCTTCCCCTTTGTTTTTACCTGCAGCTGTGTCACAGTATGAGCAGTTTACATCAGTAGATGGTTTTGGTTGTTGGTGACTTTTTGGGACTTCATGGGTTAAATAATAAGAAAGTTGTATGTTTCAACCTAAGCTTAGTTCTTTATAGGTAAATGCAGTTAGTGCTCAGCCTGATATCTATCGAAATAACTTATCAGAAGCACTATTACAGATTTTTTCCAGTTTTATTGAAAAACCTGTTTTTATCCTTCAATAAGTTGTAATAGATCAAAGGAAAATGCTAAGGCTCGTGTTTAGGTTTATGGTAAGGTTTTTGAACAGAAAGTTAGGATTCCAAATTTTTTTTAATTATGCCAATTTCCATTATAAAAAGGTCTTTTTCAGGTCAAATGTAATGGGTTAACAACTTTCAGCTTTTCTGTACCAATGGAAATGAATAAAGACTGAAACAAAGGCAGAGGAAGGCAGAAATCCCATGAAAATGGTCACATAGATCTGGAGTCAAATCAAGGACGTTATGGTTCATGGTCTTCAACAACCACACTATCCACTGTCAGTTTTAATGGAAACCAGGCCATCTGATTGTCCACATTACTCTGAATTAAAATGCGAAGTGCATGTATCAACATGCATCTGTGTGGCCTGCGAAAAACTGCGAAACAAATTGTAGATACTTAAATTTTAAGATTTGGTTGAAAGACTCAGGATCATTTTCCATAGATGATGGATGTGAATTTCCACTTTGCTGTGTGTAGTGTATGTTCCCATTAACTCCAAACGTTGTGTATGCTCAATAGCCTTTAGTCACACATGGACTAAATCACACTTTCTGATAGCCGCAGTGCCTTGCTAATTTCCACATTAACTGGAGTGAGCGTTTGTTATTAGTGTAGAGTGTGTCCTCCCACCAATCGTCTCATTTCCTGCTTATCATTTACACAAATGGTGCTGGTCTGGCTTATTAAAGCAGATAATGAGCTTTATGCTATGAGCCAGCCAATGGTGTGGAAGTTAATGAAGACATTTATGAGAGTGTGAAAGAGAGCGGGAGGGTGAGACGTGTTTCACTGTGTCAAACATTTACAGCTAATTCCTAATGGAGACGAACAGGAGACGGTGCCACTGAAGACTCAAGTCAAACACATTTTTATTAAAGTTTTAGTTATTTAATTTTACTATCTGTACATTCAGCTGACAGTCAACACAGCATGATGTGTTAAACATACAACTGTGCTATAACTAGTCTGCATAATTTCTATAAAAATGGTCAAATCTGGTGAAATTGCTGCAAGTATTTTTAGCATTTGCTGAACAAGTTTGAAGAATGAGCAACAGTGATTACTTGCTTCCAGAACTATTCCTATTCAGGCATCATTTTTCATTTTCATTTAAATTTTTTTTTTTTTTTTTTTTTTTTTTTTTTTTTGGGTGGGGGGTAATTTTGACCAATATTCCTCTAAGCATAATGTAATTCAAGTGTTCTGACAAGAAACAAGACTTAAAACTACTGTTTTCTTTCAAGGTTGTGAAAGATCTCATTCATCATGGGAGGTTTTGGCCACACATGCATTTCAGATAATTAAAAAGGCTACATACAGCAGCTTTAATTACATTAGTGTTAAGACATGACTCCTTTACTCTGTGGCTCAACAAAGAATTGATTTTCCTTTTCCACAACAGAATGAAACTTCATCTATTTTTAGATTATGGCTGAATCCAAATTCAATCCTTGGCTCTACCCTTAACCCTACCCCTTCGTTTTGCATGTGAAGGGGTAGTGTTGTCCCATTTTCTCAATTATACAGAGGGGAAGGGCTAAGGCGAAGGGCTGTGTAGTCCTTGAAATGGAGATTTTCCAGGCCCATGCTATGAACGAAGGGGTAGGAGGAGTTGGGGCAAATGTGACTTTTTTCTACAAAGTATATCACTGGACATAAAAACAACCACCTACAACCACTATCATTTGTCAAACTACATGGGCTTTACTGGTGGATCAGTGTTGCAGAAAATTTGTGTTGAATAATGAGCTAAGACACTGGATTTAACCTAAATTATTAAAATTTATTGAGAGGATTAGTGATAGGATTTATTAAAGATTGTGGATGTTTAGGTCTTGGAGGGTTTTTATTCACACTGCCATTTATAACAATCTGCACAGAAAAAAGAATAATTCTTTTGCTTTTTTAAAATTGAAATATCTTGAATTGTTACAGCAGTGTCTCCAATCATTAGTTTATGTCTCATCTTGTCACTTCCTATTTTATTTTGTTAGTTCTCCATCCTGTTTCATGTCTGGTGTTTTGACTTCCTGTTCCCTGCTTTCCCGCCTCTGTGATCACCTGTCCCTGCCCTAATGTGCTTCATCTGTGTCTCATTATCTGCTCCTTCTCCCAGTAAATAAGTCTGGTGTTTTTCTGTACTCTTTGCAAGTTTGTGTCACTAGTCTTTGTTCTTCCTTGTTTTGATCATTTTTGACCCTGGAATCACTGTGTTTTGCGTTCGTCAACCCCTTCTCTGTGTCTCTGCTTGTCTGATCTACCCTTCCAAACCTGGACCCCTGTTTCTGATTCTGCCCTATCGGTGCCTTTGCCTGATTGCATTGTTTACCCGGTGACCCCTGACATGTCTTTCTTTCTGATTCTGGATCACCCCAAGGACAAAGGATTATATATTATTTTATGTTCTGTGTTTCTTTGAATAAATCATTTTGTTACCAAAGACGTTCTCCCATTTCTCTGCATTTTGGGTTCATGTCCGTGTACTGGTCGTGACAAGTAGCAGGTCAAATATAGACACTGGTCTGGGTTTATTGGATCACAAATATATGTGGAAAAAACAAATATTAGTTAACAAGCTAAACATTCAAGGAAAGACACAGTTGATTCCAGGAATGTAAAAGTTATAGTTGGAGTTCCAGTAGATCACTAGAGGTAGACTGAGCTAAAGTAAACTCCAGGTTGAGCTGTCCATAGCTTCGTGAGCGGGAAAGAAGTAAAGAAGGCAGAGCGTAGCGCTGCGTCCGTCTTCTCTGGGAAAATACTCCATCTACGAAACGAAACAGACTCATTCAGGTCAGAAAAATATACATACATGTTGTTGTGAGTATATTACTTTAATGTTCTGGACAAAACTAAAACCAGTTTCAGGGTAAAAGACAATCTGAAACCCTCATTTACCTGTCTGAGAATCTGCTTTGATGAAGATATCTGTGCTTCCACCCCAGTAGTGAACTGCCGTCTTCCCGTGATAATCTCTTATGTTGGTTTTAGCATCTGGTGACAATAAAACAAAACTGTTAAGTCTGTTTAACAGTTAAACTTCTACTGTTTTTATGGAACAATTTCCAGGTGGTTCTAATGGAACCTTAACCCCATTGGATCACAGATGACGATGATTTCTTTCGGCTTTTCCCTTTTGGGGAAAGGTCACTGTGGTCAATCACCTTCGCATGTTGATTTGGCATAGGTTTTTTATGTCAGATGCCCTTCCTGACACAACCAGGCTAGGCTTGTGTGCCCTTATAGCTATTGAGATATAAAACATAAAGAACCTTTCCCAAGGGATCACCTGGGTCTCGAAGCGGCCATCTTCCACACCAAAATCAGTGGCGTTAACCACTGAGCTACCCTGTCACTATCGGATCACAGATGACCAGGTGGATTCAATAGAAATGAATCCAAAAAGGCTCTGATTTCCAGTAAAGACCATCATCTGTGGCTAAAATGTAGATTCTCAGCTTTTCAGTGTTATGCAGTGTAAAGCAGGGACAGATAACACATTTAGGACACTTTCACACCCAAAGATAGTTGGTTCTGCATTGAATTAATCCATTAGTTTGTAAACCTGCAGCAGTTTCCTCTTAAACATTATGTAAAACTATGCAGATCACACATTGGTGGATCCAGAAACATCACCATTTCAATATGTATGTAAGGTAACATGTCACAGTGTGGGACACTGAGACAAAACATGAAAATGTCAAAAATAGAAAATGTTTCATTGTCCTGTAGACAGACAGACAGACAGACAGACAGATGTATGTAAATAATCTTTGGCTTATAGTCAGATGGACTTAAAGTCAGCTGCTAATATTCAAGTACGTCTTATAGTCCGGAAAGTACAGTAAATAAATAGAGATACTTCTAGAGAGGAGGTACTGTACAATATGTAATGCACATCCATGCAACGACAAACCAAGCCATGCAGTGCCAAGCTGAGGTGAGCTGGGCTGATACAAGCAATAGAAAAGTTTGTGAATTACACCTGGAAATTTGGGTTGGATCTAAGGTGGATCACATTCCCATCACAAACAAACTATTCCAGAGTTCATTCTTTGAGCATCTGCTCAGCTGTAGCATGACTCCACTGAGGAGAAAATGAACCAGACCACAGTTTAAGGTCTGACACAAACATGTCCCAGTGGAAACACCCTGAATGAAGACATCTGAGACAGCACTTCAGCAGTCCAAAACAAGTCTTGAATCCATCATGGTCTCTGAGTTTCCACTTAAAAACCCCCAACCACTCATAACCACAACCACTTGTTGCCAAACTAGACCCTAAACTTGTGTTCATTTTGGTATTAACTTAAATATCCCTATCACTGCTACAGCCTGCTAACTCCATCACAGAGTAACAATAACAATAACATAAGCATTACCTTGTCTCATGCACACAACATTTTCACATGCTAATATTGGAAATTAGGTTTGGACCTGGCTTGCAGCTTCAAGCAGTCGTGTGAGATCCTGCAGCGTGTCCTGCTGATGCCAGAGTTCAAGGAAGGTTAAACTCTGAGCTGGTTTGCGTCAGTGGCCTTGGTTCAATCCAGCGAAGGTGTAAGACATCAGCCATCAAGGTCAGACGAGTGACTGCACTGACACGGAGAAACAAATACTCCCCCCACCTATGGGGGTCATTAAAAATAATTTCCTCCTTCTATCGCAGACAGTAGGAAGTGAAATGTGCTTCTGCTTCTGAGGCTGCATTTTCCCTCATGATTTTTATCAACGCATCCTTGGAACTCCGCTCTATCGTCTGGGGGTCTTCACAGGTACCGGGGTGGCTAATTAGCAAACGGCTGCCTGGCTGCAGGCCTGGCGGACCAGCCTAAATCCCTCTCTCCTTTCCTCTCCTCACGCTCCCCTCTGCAAACAACAGGCTCAGTATGAGGCTGCAGAGGCCCCTGTGAGACTCCGAGAGGGAGGCGGAGGGTAATTATTTAAGATAACATGTGGTGGAAGGAGAGAGAGACAGTGAGAGACGGAGGGAGAGAACAGACAAAGGTCAACAGCTCGTGCTCTCGCCGAGGCCAGTCAACAGCCTGTAATGGCTCTTCAGGATGAATGACACCGCATCCCGTGCTGCCTGAAAAACGTCTGATTCAGTATGCAGATGACTCGCCTCTGCCAGCCCGCCACTCTAATCTGGATGAACAGAGCGTCTGGTTTGACTGCCATTTTTTCCTGGTTAATGGACAATCAAGGTGAAGTAGTGTACGCAGGTGTACATCCGAAACCCACGTAGACTTTAACGTACCTACACCTTAGTGGTGGCTGCTGGTCTTTAAAACAGGGGAAGCTCAACTTATGGTTCAATCATAAAATTTATTGTATTATAGCAAAGCAGCTAAAAATAAATGGAATGCTTAATTTTGACTGATATGTTTCATCTATACCATGACTTGACCCTTTTGGGTGGGATTATTTTACACATAGTGACACTTGGTATATGTTCAGTTGTTGATTTGTTGAAAAAGTCACTTTTGGGCTTTAATCTGAGATTTTATGAGCACCTACACGATCAGTGAATGAACTATATCAAAATACCAGATTATTACTGGAAAAAGACAAAATAAAGTGGATAATACTACAACATATGATGATAAATCACATAAAATGGTTAGATATAAAGGAAAATACATTTGGGAATTGCCACAAAAGTAGCACTGGGTCTTTATGGGTTAAAGACTTTGTGAACCTTTCTAAGTGTGTTATATTTCCTGTAGAAAGAACTCCTTTACTTAAAAAAAAAAAAAAAAGTAGTTTAATTAAGACGTATGCGATTGTTCATCTGAGGATAGAGCCAAAACAAAGTCATGAGTAAGGAGGGATCTGTGTGTCCTCAGCAGTGGCTGTTGTGCTCAGTGTGACTTTGAAAAGCTAATGGTTACAGCCTGTAACCGACTCTGGTCATTAAAGACAGTTTAACTCCCACCACCCCTCCACCTACTTCCGTGAAACACAGTTAGACTGCCACCGCTGCTTCTCCAAGAAATTAAATCTCCACCGCAGTGAGGAGGGCCCATGTCAACCAAACTTCATGTAACAGGATCTTCACTTTCCTCCAGTTATTTTGAGAGGGAAGGTTGTAAAACTATTCTGGATGCGAACATTGGCTTATCTCCATTAGCCACTGATTTACTACTTTTCCCAGGAAACTCTGACATTTCAGAGGAGTGAAATATTGATGAGGGAGAGTTTTTGAGTCAAACAAGTACAGGTTTCAGCATTTAGTGCAAAGAGAATCCTATATTTTATAAAGTTAAAATATATAATGGTTTTGTTTTGTTTTGTTTTTGAACATGAAGTAGATGTGTAATCTGTTCCAGGGGCAAAGGTAACAATCGTAATGTAATAATGTCAATGGTCACCTGTTGGAGCTCTATTTAGTCTCATTAGGGACTTTAGTTCAATGGAACTTGAGGCCCTTTTCCGGCAGCTTGTCTGTGGACAAATGATGAGGTAGTGGGTTTCATGTGTGGAACACTGAGGTTCCAACCCTGAGACACATGTAATGTTCACGGGTCTGTCTTTTTACTTGGAAATGACACTAATGGACTTAACATTATAGTCTAACATACATAACAAGCATAGATGTTTTATACGTGAGTGCTTCTGCTCAGTGTCTTCAGGTTGACACAGTCTCCCATGATGCCTCTGAGGTTCATTACCAACTGTAAAGGGTCGACTCACCACTGTGAGTTCTACTCTTGTGTAGAAGGGCCTGCTCATGTACCATTGGTACATGTTTATATAGAAGGACTCCTGCTTGTCAACATTTGTACTTTAATTGAAAAGGGAATTTGTGATACTTATTCTCTCTGTACAAATTAGTTTAGTTTATTAGTTGATTATGTCATGGACAATCCCAATTAATTAACTGTATAATTAACAATAAAAAGGGCAGCTATAGCCAACATGCTAGTATCCTGCTGTAGACCCCGGCCTGATGACAATAGGCACCCTAAAATATACAATATATTACCTATACATTTATATATACATTTACATATTTTATCAATGACCATCTATTTCTTTCTGTTCCATTTGCACATGTTTGTACAGAAATGGGTCAAATGTTTTTGTCTGTTCTGCACTTTATGCATGAAATCAGCTACAGAAAGACTGGAAACAGTTCATTTCTTTGAGCACTTTTGAATCCAAACTGGCCGACTTGCACTTGTTTTTCTTAATTTGCTCATAAAGTAATTTTTACTAACTGTTTACTGTCTAATGTGTGTATTATATGTGTACTAATAATGCAATCCTGTAACTGTATATTGTATTTGCTGCTGCCTATCTTGGCCTAGACTCCCTTGTAAAAGAGGATCTTAATGGAATGGAATTTTTCATGGTTAAATAAAAGTTAAAGCTAAATAAAAAATAAAAAAAAAACCTTAGTGGACTGAAACATCCAACATTTGGCCTCCAACTCCAGAAGTATTTAGTGAACCAGGGTTTTGCAAAATTGCAAAGTGGTAACATTTTGAAAATATTTGTATTGTGTTATTTCATTTTTTTTTTTTTCAAAAATGACATGAACGTTATTATCTCTTATTCAATTCAAAAGATTAAAAAAGGACAAACTTTTTTCATTTTACTGCTTTACTTTAACTGAAGGGGAAGCCTTGTATCAACACATGTTCATTATCATTAACCGAGCAGTGGAAGTAAGTGTTTTAAAAACATCATACGTGATAGAATTCACTGAAAGTATTGATGCAGAAGTGGATAAAATGATACGACTGGATAACCGACACAATAAGTGAGTGTGTGTTTGATTGGCAGGTTGGATAATCTCCGCCGCTGCAGCTACTGTGACTCTGCAAGAATGAAACAATAAGGCAGATATGTATTTATTGTGTCTCAGTGTGGCTTCGACCTCCTCAGTGGCCATATGGAAACATCTTTTGTGCACAGGCAGAGTGTCTAGAGACGGTGACCCTGAAGACCATATGTGTCGGCGGTGAATTGTCCGCCCTGACTGCGAGCATATGGCTGTCTGTAGTTTCAGGGGGATCAAACTGAAGTCTGGGGAGTTGATCATGAATCGCCCCATTGGCTTAAAGCTTGGGTGTGCCTCATTAGCAGCAATATGAACTCCCCTCCTCTGCTTGTCCTCTGTAGGCGTGGTGGAGGGGCTGCAGGGTGGAGGTGTGTGTGTGGGGGAGGGGGGGAGGGTCGGGTTTGGACTGGACTTGTCAATCTGGGCGTATGGGTGGGTCTTTTGTCTGGCAGAGGCGATTTGCATCACTGCTTTCTTCGCTTCTCAAAAAGTCTGTGAGGCATGCAGAAGAAGAATCCCTTGCTGTTTTATTCTGAACATGAGAATATAAATTGAATAAATAAAAAAAATGACACTCCCACATAACTACGATGTAAGGAACCTAACATAAGAGGAACTGTTTTTATTTTTTTGTATATACTCTGTTTATGGCATAAAATTAGTGGAAAAGTGACAGAAGTATGGTATGTTTGTTCAAATAAAGTACTTGTTTGTTTAAAATATTGTGTGAAATATAAATGAAAACACATTTACTATATAATTTAAAACACAATTTGCGATTTTTGTCCTACTTTTTTGTATATACTCTGTTTATGACATAAAATTAGTGGGAAAAGTGACAGAAGTATGCTGTGTTTGTTCAAATAAAGCACTTGTTTAAAATATAAATGAAATATAAATGAAAACACATTTACTATATAATTTAAAATACAATTTGCGATTTTTGTCCTACTTTTGCTCATTTTCACATTATTTGTTAGTTAACAAAAACAAGCTTTTTGTGAATTGTTTTGTCTTTTTCTTTTTGAACATAAAAATATAGGGTGGACTGACTCACTATAAATGTTGATCAAGGACAGGATGATGTGCTGATGTCCATGAATGGAGGCAAGGTGGAGGGCTGTGTAACCCTGCAAACAAGAGAAGGCATCATGACGTCAAGGAAAATGACATTTCACACCAAATTCCTGCAGATGTTCATTCACTACAGATAGGATTATGTAACTGCCGACATCAATAGCAGGAAACAGAAGTCGGCCTCAACTCTAAAAACATGTTGCTTGATAATAATCAATCAGTTACGGCAGTGATGGGCTGTGTGATCCAAAGTGTGATTGAAGTTAAAGACATCTTTCCAACAGGATGACGGATCATTATGAGGGAGTTTTTGATTCGAATGCCTGGATCCAGTATTTCAACCATTTCAAACTCAATTTACAAGCATTTTGTAATGATTCATTTTATTTAATAATCGTTTCAGTATGTATTGACAAACAAACAGACCAATATTTATGGATAGGAGGCCATACTTACACCAAGTTATTCTATTACAGTGTTGAACCCATACTGATCTAAACTGTTTAATAACTTCTGATTCACTAATCATAGCAATCCATGTAAATAATTGGTGTAAAATACAGTTTTTCATCTTTTTATGGGCATCAGATATGAGCCATTTGGACGTTCAGAGGCTCTGTAGTTACCATGGAAACACTGTCATCTACTATAACATTGATTTAGCAGTAAAACCCATGGAGTGTGATCAATGACAGTGGATGGACATGCTTGTTTTTTGTTTAGTTAATGATACACTGCCCGGCCAGAATCACACATGTAATATTTGACGTCTCCACCTTTGGTTCTGATTCCAGGAGACATTCAGTGGATTTAACTGCACCAATA
>JAPSES010098460.1:0-20008 GCA_029822895.1 Maxillicosta whitleyi | reverse complement strand
CCCCCCCCCCCCCCCGTCTCCTCCTCTATCCGAGACAACAACAGCAGCCGCATAGCATGTTATATAAAAGCCTACTTCCTGTGACAAAAGCCATTTTTAATAGTTTCAGAAACTTCCTGGGTGTTTGGAAATACTCTGTAGTCTCATTTACATCCAGTAAACCTCAGTGGAATATAAGGTGTTTGTGGAGGACACTAGAGAAACAAATAAAACTGCAGTATAAAAAGTACTTGTACAGTGGAGTCAAACCTCCGCAGTTGAAGGACGAAAAACTATATAAACTGTGATATACCCTTTTTACTAATATCTGACTTGTTTTTATTGCTTTTTTTTTTTTTTTTTTAGTCCATTCCTGCGTCAAAAGACTGCAGTAGCCACATGTACTTATGGTATTTAAAGTATTAGTGGTGGAACCCGTATGCCCAAGGGTACATGCTATGTTTAACCTATTTTTCCAGTCCACTGCTATGATGCATTTTGAAGTTCCAGATGCTGATACGTGAACAGACCCTGAAACGAGAGCAAGGTGATTTGAGGGGTATTCAAGGAGAATATATTACTGCACATTTTCAGACACCAAATGAATCTGACACAAGAAAAAAAAAGCAAGGTGAGCGCATGTACTGGCACCATGAAAATAGTCAGTCGACTGGTTTTTGAGGGTTTTACCAGTACAAACTCATTTTTGTGAACGCAAGGTGCCATTGATTTTAGGTGTTTGCGAATGAAATGGAAATCTACAAAAAAAAAAATATTCCCTGCTTTAGTGTTTTGATTAAAATCAAAAACAGGTTGATATTACTTATCCCGGAAGGACAGAGACATAAAGACAAAAACAAACTGTTGTCTGTAGTGGTAATTAATATAATGTAGATCACAATTTAATCTGAAAACCTGTTATTTAAAATGAATGTGCTTCATAAAAAATGCAAAGGATGTTTGATGAAAACAGGTAGCCATGTCTAAGGCACTGATCCGTAATGTCTCATAGGTGTTGAACTGTGTTGATGTATAGTGAAAGTGAAGGTCAAGCATATTATTCATATTGTTTTCATACCTATCAAACATTCAGCATGTCCTTGTGTTAGTACACGCATGTTTAATAATGTTTAACATGCATAACATACACACATTTTTATAGATTCCAAGAAACAATATAGAGGAATTTTATAAGCAATGATTATGATAATGTGATTTATTCCTGACAGATGACATGTATCTGGGACTCAACTCACATTACAGATGTGTATAAAAAGGAACGTGTCTGAAAAGATTCCAACTTTAAAGACAACTGTGTATATTAGGGAAAAAACAACAAGAAAATCAAACATTAATTTTAGTTTAAGTTATTGGCTGAAGGCCATAGATTAACAAAATTCATGTACATGAACACATTACATTATAGATTGTATTTTTATCATTGGAAAGTCTAGAAGAATATATGGAGGATCTTCTACACTTTCCAAAAAAGGATTAGCTGTTCTTAGTGTCAGATCTACTATTTGTGTGTACTAATTTGCGCACAATCTAGAATTTTGCATGTGGTTTGAACCGTGGTTTACATGTGATTTACTAAGATTGCTTGTGCAAATGATCACAGCTGCAAAGTCTTGGATACTACCCTATTTAAACAAGGATTTTGCGTGTGCTACTGTTTTTTTGTCATGGAAACGATGTGGTGGAAAAACTGCTCTGGGATATGGGACCCTGGATGTTTGGAACATGAGACGGCTTGGGTGCAAAACATCTGGCAATCTGGAATATACCAGCACTAATAGCATCAGTGCGCTGGAATGATCCAGATGCAAGGGTGGCAGTGCTGGATTGATTTTACAGGTGATGGTGGTGGGGGGTAATGGGGGGTGTTGAATTGAATGACTGCCAGGCACATTCAATTTTGTCACACTGTAGCCTAATGTTGGTGCGTATGTTTAATTACAATCATCAAATCAAGTGGAAAAGCAGCATTTGGCACAACAGTCCTGTAAACTGTGTGTTTCAGGAATATGTCTCAATTAGTTTTCTTCCATCATTTCAAAAATAAAGGTTCATATGAGGGTAAAAAATACGTTCTCTGCATCTTGCTTCATCTTTTCAGTGTTTCCTTGCAACAATAACTGCAGCCATGTGTTGCATATTCAGGGTGACAAACCTACTACCTGGATGCAGACACAGTATTTTGCACCTTTTTGAAAGATGCAACCCTTAGTGGACACCATGAGTAAATCAGATAGTACTTTTTTTTTTTTTTTTTTTTGTACATGTGCCGTGAGTTTGCACACGTTTTTATCCACACAAACCTTTTGTCGATCCAGCTCTTGGTTGTTGTGAGTATAGGTCACTCTGCTCTTTCCCTCTAAACCTGACAGATATAAAGTCTCCAGACAATATTTCAGCGAAACTATCCCATATTCTGTTTCATCTAGGAATGTGCGTACATGTCTCTGCTACATGATTTCCCCAAGGATTGATGTATTATTAGGCTATAGACATAGTTACACTATATAACAACTCTCCATTCCCTGATTTGGACCAATGATACAGTTATGGTATTAGTAATGTTTAAGCATCAAACATTGGGAAGTACATTCACATTCACTTTCCTTTAAATGTCTCTGGTGTAATACATCCAAAGAGTCCTCTGAGAGTCTGTCAGTCTTTAGTGTCTATATAAAAACACTCACAAACAAATGTCTGTCGCTAATGGATAAAGTTCTGAGCAGCTTTGGGCTGTCGGTGTTGTCAAACACATTCGGCTCAATTTCAAGTTTATTTCTTTTGGCATGACTTTACACATGATCATCATCAGGAAGCTAATTATTCCACAAGATGTAACCTTGGATATTTATGAAATCATTATGAGTACATGCAATATACTTAGATAATTATTAAAAACACCTTAAGGTTGAGATGTTATGTAAGCAGAATGTCAGCCATGTATTTTCCCCGCACTGGAAGAAACTTACACCTTTGCTTGTAAATGAAGAGATGTTTTGGCAGCTATCTTCATTAGTTTCAGCAGTGGATTCATTTGTAATATTTCTAATAGTTGTCTGGTTTGTGCAAAGATTCGGCACCTAATTTGTAGATTGTTGCTTTGGCGTGTATCAGAGGTAAAGAAATATAAATGAAATCCATCCAAACATCTGTTTCTGTAACGCTATGGCCAGCAGTTGGATGCAAATATGGCCAAAATTAATTACTTGCTAAAAATTCCATCCGCCGAAGTTCCACCGGCCTGTTTCAACATTATTTACTTCACGCTCGACCTCACATAACATTGGCTTCAATTCACAAACCACGACCTGAGTCTTAATCCTTAACTATTCCCTTGATAAGAAATTAGAGCCAGTCCAAATGTCCTCACGCTGAGCGGCTAAAGCTCATACTGGTTTTCAAAGAAGGTGTGAGATTACCCACATTCAGAGCCACACACATACATTTTTTTTCCTTTCCTCTCAATCTTTTCTATCAAAACCCAATAGCTCATTCGTGACTCTTTCCAGAAACGAGAGGTGGCAGCCAGTTAGTAGCATCCATTTGCATTGGTCTGTTAGCAGAACACAGAGAAACAGTGGGAGTCTTAGTTTCTTCTCAGCTGCTCATCTACTGGTGCTGACCTCTCTCTCTTCTCAACTTTCCCCATTTGCCTCATTCCAATTTCCACCTCCCAAGTAACACACACACACACGCACTGTGAGTTGAGTAAGCTGCGGGAGTGGAGCTAGGGTGGGTGTTTTAATCTCTGAGTAGGAGGACAACAGAGAAAGAAAGAAAGGAAAAAAGGGGGGAACAGAGGGAGACATGATGATGAGACAAGATCTGTGTTTACTGGCTTTGAGTAACTTGGCTAACAAGGCGACTACAGAGCCAAATGAGGCGATGGTGATGACCGACTTTAGTTTATGCTAATTTAGCTAAATACTGTAAAACAAGACTGCAGTACCAAGTCAGTGCATTCCCGGAGTTGACAAAATCGACAGTGAAAAGTAAGACATCTGATAGATCATTAACGTGACTTACAGCTTAAGTAACAGCTACAGGACATCTAACATCACAACAACAGAGCGTAAGATCTGACTGAATATAAATCCCAGCCAGAAAAGCCATTTCAGCTGGGCTCATTATTCTAGTCGAGAGAAATGTTGCTCTATTTGTCTATGTGGTGGAAGTGGCTTGGTCTATTTCCAGTAAATGGTCCCATTCACCAATCCTCCCTCTGTCAGTTACCAATCTCACACTCATATCCATGTTTACAAACCAAAAATGTACCATTTCATTTTAGAATATAGTTTCTTTACTTCAGCAAATGGTCTCAGGCAGCCACAGTAAGACTAAGAAAGGGCAGAATCTCCTAAGTAGATAGAACCATGTGGGATTTATTGGTAAAAGCTACACCTCCTTATGTTCAAGTACTTCTTTGAGGTCTGAGTAAAAGAGTGTCTCTACTGCAGCTGAATCCACAAGAATAGGAACCTTTGTCAAGCTCATTGATTTCTCTGCCAATGAAGTCAGTGAAGAGTCTATCAAACTGATGTGATGTACTAAACTTTCAGTGTATTCAGTCCAACAGCTATTGTTGAGTTGAAATGCCCTGCTGCTCAAGTTCTGAATAAATGCTTTGTAAGTAGGGCATATCCTCCCACTGCAGCTGGGTCAACAGTAGTTTTAATTTGTACTTAAATTCACTCACAAAACTGTCAATTATATTTTGGGGTTTTTGTCTTACAACTCTCATTTCAGCTCATTGATGGGGACGGATAATTATTCCGAAGGCCCATTGGTCTGAAGGTCCATTGGTCCAAAGGTCCATTGGTCTGAAGGTTACTGCCTCCTCCCCACCCCAAAAAAACACCCTAAGTAGTTTTCAGACCAGTGGGCCTTCGGATCAATGAATAGTCACCAACAAGAGCAGTAGAATCACCACATCCCATGACACAATACTTATCTACTAATGTTTATATTTTGCAAAACAGGCCTCTCATTTACTCTTTTTAGCTCACAAAAGCTGAGATTTCCGAAAACATGGGTTTTACAACACTTCTCTAAGTGAAGTGTACAGTAAAAACCCTGCTTTTTGTGTATTCATGTGAACAGAGATGACATAGAGTTTGGAAAATGATGGACACACCACATCCAAGAGTGTACTTCAGTGTATGACAAAAAGGTTGAAGGTTAAAAGACCGATTTACTTCAATGTCCCTGTAGAGAAATTTGCTCAGATTTTTACCTATCTTCATACATACACCTGGCATTAGCAATTAGCATTAGCATATAGCCAACAGTGAGTTCCCTTTGAAGGCACCGACTCCATATCTAATCTATTGGTGCTTTTCCACTTACATGGGACCACCTCGTCTCAGCTCGACTCGTTACTCTACGGTGCGTTACTTCTGTTTCGTCTGAGTTCCCGAAAACTTGCTCATTGCGTATTTTCTCGTCTGGATTTTTATGTCCACCACCAAAGACTGAATCTACATGACCATCTATGGTGTAGTTTTGTTCTGTAAGTGCTAACACTAGACCACCCAGTACCAAACCCAACACCTGCAGGAGATCGAGGTCAGGACAAATATCTTTGAAAGATGACGACAACGGTATTACCATTGGTTTGTCCGACTGGTTTGTTGTTACTTTTCCGTTGTCATGTGGTCAGAGGTCTTCTGTAAAATTAATGATATTTTTCAAGAATTGCATTAGAGATGGGACAAAACCTACCTTCTTCTAATTCATCTTTTTATTCAAAAGTTTGTCTGTTTTTATTTTTAATATCTATTTATCCCAGGTACTCTGTCTTCCTCCCACCATCCAAACACATGCACTTATAAATTAATCACATGTCCAGGGTGAACCCCGCCTTCACCCATAAGTAGCTGAGATAGGCTCCAAGTGACCCTAGTGAGGATGAAGCGGGTTCAGAAAATGAATGAATGACTGTATTTATCCTTCTGTATATAACACTGTCATTGTTCAACTGTCTGGTTTCAACCGGCTTCATATGTAAAGTGTCATGAGATAAATTTTGTTATGATTTGGCACTATATAAATAAAATTTGATTTAATTTGTTCCTATTGTGCACTGAGCCACTGCATCGTAATTTAATTTTGATGGAAATCTTAATGACAAAGTAATGTCTATGTCCATGTCCTTGTTCTCGTCATCCTGTATCTATGTTAGCAGTGTGGAAAATGAATTCAGGAGTACATTTGCTTACCTGATGTCATTACTTTTGTTCAGACGTTCTGTCAGCTGGATGTTGTTAATTTTGTGTTGTTTTTTTTTGTGTGTGAATGCATTTGGAGTCAAAGGCCATTAAAACAACTGACCTATTCAAGTAACTTTTGTTGCGTGTATTTGTCAGAGCACCACTGTGTTAAGAAGCTGAGTGAGTACTGATAGAGTTATTGTCACTGAGTAGTCCCAGCATGTTAGTGACATCGGAGTATTTGTGTTATGTGGTGACGGGTGACAGACTGATGCACTCTATGTGAGTATGTGTTGCATATTTTGACTGCTCAGCCATTGCATGTCACTGTGCAATCACAACTGGGAGCATGGAACAGCCTAATCTCTAATAGAGCCTTTCCACCCGTGCAGGTTGGCTTGTTTTGGCTGTTGACATATTTTTCCACTTCAGCCTCGCAGCGGGGGGGTGACCATGCCAAGCTGTACTACTGAGATCCTGCTCACTAGCAGGGTCGAGACCCCCCTTCAACTGATCCATGTTAACGCTGTCACTGGATTGGCTGACCTCATTTACATGCACTGAGAAAGTGGGGAGGGGCTGGTCACGACATATGACTCCAAACAATATACTTATTTTGTTGTTATGAGCGCAGGGGGAAATATAGGTTTTTATTTTAATGTAAAAAGAGCAGAAGGTACAAAGATCTGTATGTTAGACACATTTCTTTTTTTACACAGTAACTACTTTATTAGTGTTTTTTTGCTCGTATCGGTACATTTGAAATTAGCCACAGATCTTTTTTGTGCTGACTCACAGCAACAGGGGTAAAAAAAAAAAAAAAAAAAAAAATCATGTTTGAGCATATTTAATAGTGTGACTATGACAGTATTAATATTTGGTTAGCCAGTCAACTGATTTGGCCAAAGTCCAGTGACTTTACAAATAAGACTGTCAGTGAAGACATTCTGCAAACATCCCTGGTCCCTAGAGTATGAAGCCTGTGAGCTTCAAAGAGCCCCTGATTTTTCTTCTTTTGTAGATAAAACTGACCAGTGCAGTGTCTAGTAAAATAAGATTTCAAGGTTTAGCATGGGGCATTGTTCCTTCTAAGGCTACCAACTGAGTGAAATGCAGATCTGAAGCTGTGAAGGCAGGACTGAATGGTCTGCAAAACATGTTACAAAATCATTAAACATCCCATGCAACCTATTTTTTTTTTCTTCTGTCTGCTCCATATTCATTAGTCAACAAGGTCAACCACTATATTTAATTGCAACAAGCACATTTGTAAAGACAAAACCAGTACAAGACAAAGTAGTAGAGGGAAAAGTTATTATTCTTGTATAAAAAAAAAACTGTATCTTAAGTTAAGACAAGGTGCAAAAGACTTTATCCCTGAAAACATCTGCTCACAATTATGCTGTGGTCATATTAGCAGCATAGTCATGACCTTTTTCATCTCTAACACATCTACTGCACAACTGTTAAGGATCCAAAAAACTACAAACATTCTTCTACTTTACAATGAAAGTTTGAGCTGTTAGCAGTACTTCATCTGTTAGAACATACAGTACGTTGTTAAAATGAATTAAGGCAAGTTTGACAAACTACAATCAGTTAATGGAGGCTGGGAGTCGATGTGTCAAGGCTTTTACAACCTGACACAATGGTTAAGTTGCTTTAGTGCACATTATAGCAGTAATAAACCACTGTAATATCATGCTGTGCTGCATATGATTATAAGGTTGGCTTGGGCTTATGAATTCTTCATGGTGTTCAACCAACTGAACAGTGGTTTTCGCACTGACTGACTGTATTTCTAAGGCAAGAAACCAAACAAGCCGAAGGCCATGGTGCGCTCTTATCCAGTTTAATGTTGTATTTCGGTGTTCTGCTGTTACTCTTAGTGTCTTCGTGTCAAGAGCGCAAAAAAATGTCCGTTTGGAAGGGGAGCAGCACTAACGTGTCACTTGACTCAGCCAAGATTTGAAGCAGGACACCGAACAGCCAATTACAAGAGGGGAGGTCAAGAGCCAGGGTGAAGAGGAGAAAATGAACATAACGCTTGTGGTCAGTAAGACCTCTGAACTGTTCTACTGCACCCTTCGCTTCGGGGACTCATCGGGCATCACTGTCTCGATGCCCGGGTCACTGACGATGACTGCTGGAGGGCTGGTGGCGAATAAAGCGCCCCCTGTTGCTAATGAAGCTGACTCTGCATGAGAACAAGACTAACACAACAAGATGTGAAGCCTGCTGGTGGGCAGAAAGAGTAAAGGATGGAGGAAGAATTAAAAGGAGGAAATGAGAAGGAGACCATGTACACACAGTTAGGGACACCAAGGCGAGTCCTGTGGTGTGGTTAATGAGACCAGATAAGTTGGTGCAAAGGGAGTCAGTAATTACAGCATGCCTCTGTCCCTGTCTAACCTGATAACCCATCCCCCTCCCTCATTAAACCAGACTCACCTCACCTTCTCTCTCTCCATTTCATCATTTCTCTCACATTTGTCTCCGTCTTTCACACTCAGTCTTCCATGTGTTGTGTTGGCAGTGCATACTTTAGGACCTGCACATTTTATTAATCTCAGTTGGGTATTATTTACAGGCATTACACATTTATGTGTCACCTACTGTCCACTGTCATTATCACACTTTATTACTTACCTTATTTCAATATTGTTACTACTGGAATTAAGTGTTCTATTATTATAAGGCTGTATACTATATACTGTTGATGTGATGTGGAACTCACCTATGTAATATTTTTACATACATTAAATGCACAAGTTGCAAATGAAACACTTTATTGTAAGTAATGTCAATTAATTACATTAAAATGATACAAATAAGAATGTCAAAGCGATGCCAGTCCTATGTTCAGAAGGTTCTATGTTCAGAAGT
Organism: Maxillicosta whitleyi; assembly: GCA_029822895.1. Classification (NCBI taxonomy): domain Eukaryota; kingdom Metazoa; phylum Chordata; class Actinopteri; order Perciformes; family Neosebastidae; genus Maxillicosta; species Maxillicosta whitleyi. Next base: position 10,916 of record JAPSES010098460.1, on the reverse strand, counting down.
GCAGTAATATATCAATTTTGTAGTGATATCAAGATTGTTAATGAAAAAGCCACAAACTGATTGATTTCGCAGAGGAGTTTGTAAAAGTAAACGTAACCCTAACCTTCTGAACATGGGGATGGACCCGTTAAAGCAGCGTATGACCGCCACCAAATTTTCATCACTTGCTTCCTGCTGCTGCGGCTGCGTGGAATTCCAAAAAGGCCAGAGTGACTGGTTTCAATGTAGAAATAAATGGACAGCTTGTGATGGAGTCAACTTCAAATCTGTTCACAGTGAGGGGAGTGATTCAGGTGGAATTCATGATACTTTGGCTATCACTCAAGTTTTGCAGATTTGATGAAAAATTGATGAATTAAATAAAAGCTCTTCTATAACATGTTATGTATTTGAGCTTAATGTGAAATGTCTCGATCCCCTTTTTCTGTTCAAATCTACTAAAAACACATCAGTGATTCAAACTTGCCACACATTGAAAATTTCTTACCCTGAATGTTGAAATATAACCAAATACGCAACGAATTAATTAAAATTGCTAATAGTGAAGAATTTTGCACCCACTATCCTCCCCACCTTCAGGACCCATTTACCTACAAGTGCTATTTGGTGCTAAGAGTTTGCTAACACAAACATACACATTAAGTTTAGTGTCTTTTCCACAGTTCGGTCCATAATCTGAACCAGAGAAAGTAATATGTTTCTAATTGCTTGTATTTAATTAATGCTTACAAGTCCCAACAAGTGCAAATTGAAATGTGTGTATTTCACTACTTTGGCTTCACTTATGTTTAGTGTCTACAACACATGTTAATTAAATGAAGAAAAGGCTCGGTTATTACTGTTGGTGGATCTGACATGTTTTATTAATGTCTGGATTTTCCGATTATGTTGTTCACGCATCACTGATTGTATGACGAATTTCACAGAAACAGCGGCACTGATGTTCTGTTTTGTTTTGTAAACACAGTTGCATCAGCAGCGTCACACAGCAAATAGTCCTCAAACTCTAAAAGAAGCTGTTCACAACTTTCCCAAATGTACGTCCGTGCAGATACCACTGTTTTGCACTGCAAACTGCGGTAAATTCAACCAACAGCACAATATAAAAACAGAGAATATGCATCTGGAGCATATGATGTTTTGATTTCTTTTCTTGTTGTTTGTAGTTTGAGTGGGATAGAACTTTTTTTCTTTTATTGTGGGTGTGAGCAAGAAGAACTGTCACTTTCATTTAGTGAGTGAAGACTATGATATCACCACAGTATGATGAAGGTAAGAATATCCTCCATGGTAGTAATAATAATACTAGTCCTATCAAGCAATAAAAATTTTAATTGGATTAATCACAGGGTTGCTGTAGATTAACTTTGATTAATCACAATTAAATATATTAATCGTGTTACATTTTGAATGAGCAAACAGACTCAAGAAAGAAGGGAATATATATGCACTTAACATGTTTAGTAAACACCTTCAACAGTTTACAAAAAAAAACTGGTCCGTCTTTTTTTTTTTTTTTTTTTTTTTTTGTTCTGCTGCCTGTCATTACTGGATCAACTGAACATTCGGGCGTGTGTGACGTTGACTCTGGTTGGACAAACTGCCCCCGTTCCAGAGACGTTCAGAGTCATTCTGCAAATGGGTTAATTGTGTTAAAAAATTTTAATCAGATTAATGATGATGGATTAATCTGTGTTAATGCGGTAATTTTGATAGCCCTAAATAATAATTATAATAATAAAGTGAATAATGTATGTATGATTCATCACTAAAACATCAATAAAACCTCATTTCAACCTTGACTCATTATGACGATACTGGAAAATAGGAATTATTGACAACGTGGCAATATTTGGTGACCCCCCCCCCCAAAAAAAAAAACAAAAAAACAAACAATTTATTTCTTCAGATCATTTGTCTTATTAAAAGGAGCCAAAGTCCTCCTGGTTCCTTTGTCATTCACATCCAGATCTAATGGGACTAATATCCTCCTGGAAATAGTCCTTGAAAAATGTAGATTCTTCCTGGTTATGCAGTGTTTGACAGAAAGAAGCAATCAACTGCTTAGAAAGTCAGTGAACCCCTTTAATGAATTTTAGGAAGAATGGTCGGGCTGTTGGCCAGTCAGCCCCCAGTCAGAAGTGCAATGAGCTACACCATGTTGGGTTTGTACTACAGGCCTTTTTCAAGTCGACGGAACTTGTTAATGTAGAAAACAAGCAGGTGTAACTGATACAGTCAATGACTGCACCCCATTTAGACGCATAGGTCTTAGGGCTTTCGCATTGTCGGTACTAACGGAAAGAACTGATAGAACATCTGAAAGGAAGAGAGACTGTAAATGTTATCACCAACACCTGTGTTTTTCCTGCTGTCAAAGTGTTGTGGGGTTTGTTGACATGAAGTAAACTTTATAAGATTAGCAGCTTTATCTTTCCCAAAACCCCCACAAGTAGTGAAACACCAATGAACATGCATGCAGGCAGGACTGTTTTAGAGCAGGGGTGTCGAACTCATGTCAGTTCAGGGGCCACATTCAACTAAATGTGATCTGAAGTGGGCGGGGCTAATGAAATAATAACATAATAAGATACAAATAATGTTCAAATAAAACATTTCCTCTAAGTTTTAGAGCAAAAAAAAGTCAAATTAAGCAATGGAAATATTTACATCTACAAACTGTCCTGGGAATAACATGAAGAACCTGTAAAAATAAGTATAATTTTATCAATGTTATGTTCCAGTTTATCATTTCCACATGTTCATTATAAACTCAGTGGATCTATAAAACATTTAGTCACAGGAAGAATATTGTTAAACTGCACTTTTCTGAAGACATTTCCGGTTCTTCGTATTTGTTCAGATTATTTAAATTTTTTGTGAAATTATACTTTGTTTTTGTGTAAATACATGAAAATATTTATATTTACAAAGAGGAAAATGTATAGATTAGATAATTTATGACAGTATTTTACTTCAGATGAATGTGGAACCTGAACTAAAATGATTCATGTCTTAATATATATTTTTGCATTTTACAAATTCATCCCGGGTGCCGGACTGGACCCTTTGGCGGGCCGGATTTGGCCCCCGGGCCGCATGTTTGACACCTGTGTTTTAGAGGAACCGGCACCAGAGTTCTCACAACATCCAACGACAGAAGAAGGTTTGTCTCTCTGGTGGACTTCCACACACTAGGAGAATATTGGAAAAGTACTGACGCTGTCCAGCCGGCTCTTCCATCTGCATATGTTCTTAGTTCTCATACATATATGTATACATAAAGAAATAATGCAGTTGAATCTGTGGGTTTTCTGCTTAGACGCATAAAATCCTGGTAGTTTACAAAGTTTTTCCCATAGGCCTGAGTTAAGTTTCATTTTATAGTATCTGACTTGTGACCTATTGATTCTTTAGTTTTACATTCTGCGAATAAAACTGTTCCAAACTAACTTTGGGAACTAAAACTAAATTTTTTTAATATGATCATATATGGATAACTCAACTATGGAGGCAAAATCACTCCATAATGACAGTGGGAACAGTTTACAGTTGTGTCAGTAGCTCTTCCGTACTGTGGATACAGCAGTCGTTTCAGCTCAACGTCTATTGGTAACATGATGATGGTGTTAATGCTGCGTTTAAGGACCTGGTTAGAGAAAATTAGAACATGGGGGTACCTCTTTGAAAAATACATTTACCAATATAAGAATCTGAAATCATCTCCAATGTGGCCAAAAGCTAAAACATACAAAAAACAACACAACAAATATAACCTTAAACAGAAAAAGCAGCGTGTAAGAAAAAAAAAAAAGAACACCTTAATTTCATGAATAATGAAGAGGAAAAAACATTAAAACTAGAACCACCCATATTCAAACACCCGGGGGGTATTTTAACCCTTATATCAACAACTGCAATGAGGTCTTTTCCTGAAGCAATGGAATTTTCCGTTTGTATCCATTTATTATATAAGTTCTACCTGACGAAATTATTACTTGGTCGTATGACTTATTAATTTAACTATTGCTTCAGGCTGTTTCTTGCAGATTGAAAAAATAAATACCGCTAACCTTCATTTAAAAAATGCAAAACTTTAAATGAGGCTACGGGAAACAACTAATTAATTACCCGTTTCCATAATGTAATGATTCAGTTACTGAATAACAATGAGTATAATTTCATAACAAATGTTGGATGATAAGTGCTGGATTTAATTATGTTTCAGGGCTGAAGAGACAGGTTGATCCCCAAAATAGAAAATATGTCAGAATTCAAGAAACAAACAGCAACAAAAATAATCAACGCGTTTAAATAATTGAATTAGCGTAGAAGAAGAAATGAAATGACGAACGTGAACAGCTGTCAAAGTCATGAATCAGACATTTTCATTCAAACAAAGTCAAATCAGAAGGGAAAATTACATATTATTATGTGTTTCAGTTACTGGGAAAAAAAAAAAAACGTGGATTTTGAGTGAACCAGTGTCCGACTCTGTCAGATGAGTAAAAATGACACTGTCACAGTTGCAGATATGAAGGATCGTATTTTCTCTTTTCATCCCACACTTCACTAGAAAATTAATAAACCCGTTTTAGGAAAAGCCATGAGCTCAGAGACATTTTATTTCACCAGTTACGTACCTTTGAAAACACTAGGGGGTAAAACCACATAGCACTTCTGGGGTTATAGAAGCAGCCGGGCCTATGAGTTTCCAAGAACTGAAAAGACCTGAATGACCGACGCTACAGGTGGTCTTAACTTTCATTAAACGTGAACCAATCATCTGAAAGCCACCGGTCTTTTCCACTAATTGAAATATGTTCCGAGGACTGGATGTTTAACCCATAAAGAACTGAAACCATCTACTGAACTAAACTGTTTAATACCTGTCGATCCACTAAACCTGAAGCACAAAGCACAAGTAAATGTTAATAACGACCAAAGGCAGTAAGAGTTTTAAGTATTACATGTATAGGTTTAGTGTAGACAGTCGTTTACACTTGTTCATTACGTGATTAGGCCCAATGACAACTTATCTTCTCAGTCAGTGGTAATCTCAGTGGTGAAAATACGACATTTTCTTTTATTAATTATTATTAATTTATTTTTGTAACAAGTAACGACACTGTGCATTAAAAATTGAGTTAGGAAATGTAGTGACGTAAAATCCAATGCAACTTTATTTGTAAATCACTTTAAAACAACTGCAATGGGCCAAAGTACTGTACAGAAGAATAAATAAAAACCAAAATAAAAGAATAAATAAGACATAGAAAAACGGTACGAAAAAACAGTGATGTACAGAAGAATAAATAAAAACCAAAATAAAATAATAAAATACAATAGATAAAAAAAGACATAGAATAACAGTATGAAAAAAGAGTGATGTACAGAAGAATAAAACCAAAATAAAAGAATAAAATTCAACAATAGATAAAAAAAAAAGATAGAATAACAGTATGAAAAAACAGTGATGTACAGGAGAATAAATAAAACCAAAATAAAAGAATAAAATACAACAATAGATAAAAAGAAACAAAAAATCTGTACAAAACAATAAAAATAATAATAAACCAATACTAAATGAAACAATCAAAATGAAAGTAAACACAATAAAAAATAATAAAGTACAACTTCTCTCCTAATATGAAGTATAACACATGTATTTGGATAGTTATTTAGTATTATTTAGGCGTACGAAAGGGTTAATTCCGACTTACGCGGAAATTCGGGTTCCGTCAACAGCGTAGGAACGGAACTCATTTGTAATCCGAGGACTACCTGTATTAAGACCACTGGAGATTCTTTGATTCATAGAGGTTTACAAGTAATAAAATATGAAGAAAGCTTGAAAAACGTTTTTTGTCCAAAGATGAACCTTGAGAATCCTTTTGTACCATGGACTTGAATAAAGTGCAGTGCAGATCATACAGAGCCAGATGTGTTCAAATTGTTGTGACTAAATATTGGAGCAATAAATACAACATTAAATACATTAAAAAAAAAAAAAACATTTGCAAAAAAAACAACAAAAAAACAAAAAAAAAAAAGCAAAGGAAGGGGAACTTGAAGTGCTTACTGAAGGTTTTGACCATTAAATGCTTGGCCTCAAAATTAACTAATAAATAAATGTTCAACTCACGGCTGAGCCACCATGGGAACAAGGACAGGTTCACTTTTAATAAGCAACAGATTCACTCACAACTATTCAATAAAATGATCTGGTCAAGGACTGAAGAAGTTCAATTGGGACTGTACAAAACCTTTTTTTTTTTTTTTTTTTTTAACATCTCCACAATGGATGACATGGCCACGTGTAATATAAAAGATGTTTCTGGGAATGAGACAGAGTTTTTGTCTTTCTGTTAATTGTTTTTATTTATTTATTGAAAGACTGATTTCACGTAGGATTTTATCCCTGCATATCCACAAGGACGCACAAAACTATGGATAGATCTGATAACGTTATTTCTCTAAAATGTAATCCTTGAATTATTCAGTTTTCTATAAAAGTGATGAGTATCTACTGACCTAAAATGTTTAATAACTTCTACTCCACTAATCCTATCAATATGGTAAAATTATTCAGGTAAAATGCAGATTCTCCGTTTTTCAGCTGCATCACATTTGTCATTGTTGGATGTTCAGAGGCTCTGTAGTGAATGTGGAAACGGTAATAATAATTTAGCAGTAAAACCCGTATAGTTTGTAAAATGACAGTGGTCGTAGTCACAGTTAATCACATTTATTGCTGAATGGGTCACTTTTGTTTTCATTTTTCTCTCTTTTGATATAATAAGCTTAAGTAAAATTTTTTATAAAACATACATAATCAGAAAATCAAATATAGGAAAATACCACATTTTCATTGAAAAATGCAAAATGAAGGGAATACATCACTTAGGACAGAAAACTTATTGGGAAATTGCAATTCAAGTTTTGCTCCTAGACATTTTGAATTCCGCCCATTATAAGTAAATGGGCAAAAAAGATTGGAAAATTTCACCAAAAATGACAATTTTGACCTTTTCCCAAAATGTAACTATATTTGTTATGTATATAAACCCAATTTGGTGTGAATTCAACTAATAGTTTTAGTCGTAGACATTTTGAATTTTGCCCATTATAAGTAAATGGGCAAAAAAGATCGGAAAATTTTACCAAAAATTAGAAATTTGACCTTTTCCCAAAATGTAACTATATTTATTATGTGTATAAACCCAATTTAGAGTGAATTCAACCAATAGTTTTGCTCCTAGACATTTTGAATTTCGCCCATTATAAGTAAATGGGCAAAAAAATCAGAAAATTTCACCAAAAATTAGAACTTTGACCTTTGACCTTTTCCCAAAATGTTACCAATTTTATTCTAGGTCACTGGCAATCTATAAACCCAATTTGGTACGAACAAACAAAGAAACAGAACCAAATATTGTTACCCTTAAAAAAATTGAGATTAATTATTTTTCGGCACAATGAAAACTAATGTTTTTTCTGTATCTACTGAATTAGAAGATTCTATTTGCATGACAAATGTGAAGACTGTGTCAATGCTGAATATAGTTTGCAGTTTACTAATAGTTTGTTGCAAATTTTTTGTTATAAAAAAAAGAAAAATAATTCAGAAGGTTTTGGGAAAATGATGTTTAATGCAAGAATTTCATGGGTAACCTTTGTAACACAACAAAAGCCAAGGACTACTATTGTTGGATGTTTGTACTGTAATGCATTCATTTGCTCAGATGTTTTCAATGTTCTGACTTTTACCGTGACCTCTTTCCAAATATCAAAGCCGTGATTCCACAAGTGAGAATCTAAAGCCTGTTTGAACCTTTGTAGTAACAAAAGCAGACAGCTGATTAGTAATTCTTTTGTACAAAAAAAAAAAATCTACCTTTACCATATTTCACTTTTCCCATAGACATATATGACCTTCGGCGATATTTAACAGTATGAGGATTTCTGAACAAATCGAGTCAGTGCTTTTGACATTTTGTGACCATTTATGTGGAGTAGGTTTTCACTCGGTACTATAGTGAAGAGAGGAATGTGACCTGTTTGGAAAAGGAAAGGCTCCTTATTTATCCGCTTATGTTAAGAGTGAACACTTAAGAGCGAATGAAAACAAAGAGCAAATGCATCCATCTGACTGGAGAGTATGTCGATTAGCAGATACTCAGACAACGCTGAATAATTCTTCAAGAAAGAAAAGAAAGGATTATTTTAAGTCGCTCCTGCTTTTTTTCTGTGTACATTCTGCGTACGACACTTAAAACATAGAGTAGATTAAGAGTAAGAGGAGCTGATGTTTGTCATTTGGCAGCAGTAAAATGTAAGATGACGGTGAAAGAACCAGGTGAAGATGCACAAGAGGGTTTTTATTGCTTAACTTATTGTTATTGTTTATTTTATGGTTATTATTATGGTTATTTATCGTTATTATGGTTATTTATTTTATTGTTGTTATTATTATGGTTGTTTATTTTATTATTTTTATGGTTATTAATATGGTTATTTATTTTATTGTTGTTGTTATTATTATGGTTGTTTATTTTATGATTATTGTGTTAGCTATGGTTATTATTTATTTTATGGTTATTTATGGTTGTTAATTTATGATTTTTATGGTTATTATTTATTTTATGGTTGTTATTATTATGGTTACTTATGGTTATTGTTTATTTTATGGTTTTTGGTTCAGTTTCTTTGGTGGTTGGTTGGCTAGCAGCAAAACTATTGGTTAAATTCATACCAAATTTGGTTTATAGATCACCAGTGACCCAGAATGGATGTCATCACATTTTGTGAAAAGTAGCTCAAAGTTGAAAATTTTAATATCCCCCCCATTGACTTATAATGGGTGAAATTTGACATATCTGTAGCAGCAAATCTATTGGTCGAATTCATACCAAATTTGGTGTATAGATTACAAGTGACCCAGAATGTGGTTTTTTTTTTTACATTTTAGGAAAAGTAGATGAATTTAAAAACATTTTATGAATTATTCAAATCTTTTTTTTTTTTCACCATTTACTTACAATTTTGATGGCTGTAGCAGCAAAACTGTTGGTTAAATTCAAATTGAATTTTGCGTATTGATTACCAGTGATCCAGAATACATGTAATTATATTTTGGGAAAAGTAGGTCAAAGTTCACATTTTTTCTTAATATTTTGAATGTTTTTTTCCTCTCATTTACTCATAATGGGCAACATGTCAAATGTCTATAAAACCAGCAATTTTGCTTCAATTTACTTTAAACTTGCCAAATGTATAGAGGTCATTGATATGCTGACATCACCACCCACATAGACGTGATGACATCAGCTGGATGGATGCCAAAATAAGATAGTATACATGTGAGGGGCGGGGTCTGTTGTGCCTGGAACCACTTGTTATTTAGGTGATTAAAATAGACACTGGGAATTTAGGCTGACTGACTGGGCTGTGTATATATGGCGTGTATCCATTGTAGGTAATTTTCCTGGTCTGGCTTTTAACCCCTGAGACATTATTATTATAGAGTCCAGTAGAGTAGAGCCGCTACCATGGAGTGGAAAAGCGCCAAAAGTCCATTATGTTGCATATTCATAGATGTTCTTCTACATACTTTTATTGTAGTGAGTGGTTATTTGAGTTTCTTTTGTCTTCAGTTTCTAATCTAGAAATATTCATGTGAGCATATTTTGTTTTTCAAACAATGACACGATAACATCCATGGTTTGTAGAAACAAGCAGAGCAAACTGGGTGGATCTTTCAAGCGCAGATGTAAATTTCAGGCTTAAACGCCCTTCACTCAGTGCAGACTGCCTTCCACTTTAGTGACCAAAGATTACCACTGAACCAAAATCACGACCTGCGGTGCGCTCAGATATAAGATAATCCTCTGATGCTGCACTGGATCATCTCCTCTGAAGCACATTTTTGTTGTTTACGCTGAACAAACAGCTGGAAACTCACACCGTCGTGTCTCCAGTTTTTACCTTGAAATCAGAAACTGCGCTTGTTAAGTTTTGTAAACTTCCGTTAAAAATGCATTTTAATTTTGGTGTCCTGAGCCGGAGCCTTTCACTGCATCAGCAGTTTTTTCCATTCTTGTCCTGCAGTGCTGAGTCTGAACTAACTGGCATCCACGCTTTTGGAGAGGCCTGGCTTTTCAAATGAGATGAGAGTTGTTTGCAAAAGATTAGGAAAATATTAATGTAGTGAAGAGGACTGTGGAGAAGCTGGGGAAAAGCATATTTGCATTATTACCTTTGACTGTTTGACTGTGTGAGGTCTGGAAAAGATGATTTGTGAGGCATGAATGCTTATTTCTGGCACACCCCCTCCCTTCTCCTTTCTCTCTTTGTCAAGTCTTCAACGGTGCCGCCCGACTCCCTCAGCTCTATTGTCAGCATGTGTTTCTGCTTAGTCTGTTACATGACGAGCACAAAACAGGATGACAAAATTTGCTCTGTTTCTTATATTTTGACTAATTACTGGAAGTGAAGATGTGTTTTATTCCATTAACCCATAAAAACCCAAAGGCACAAAATAGCATCTACGGATCTAAAATGTTTATTAACTTCTGAACCACTAAACCTATCAATACCAAGGAAGAATTAGTGTAAAATACAGTTTTTCATCTTTTCACACTCATCAGATATGACCCATTTATCAATACAAATTCCACATTTTCTGCTCTGATTTTTTGCAGTTCTACTCAGTTGTATATGTACATAGTCTGTATATTTTTTATAACTATTATTTTTTTTTTATTTTATAGCTTTTTTCTTGCCCTATTTTTTGTACTGTCTTTATGTATTTTCACTTTTTTTCTTGCACTTTATTCTGTCGTTGCCTTGACCACCGAATAAAGTGTAATCTAATCTCATCTTTTTAGATTTTCTCAAAGCTGCGGGGGGGGGGG
>JAPSES010098442.1:0-20013 GCA_029822895.1 Maxillicosta whitleyi | reverse complement strand
GAACCAACCCCACTGGGGTGCATTCTGTTTATAAAGCCCCCCCCCCCCCCCACACACACACACACACAAGTGATGTGCAGATCAATGGATTACCCTTCAGGTTGGGGTGAGGGGATATGCTTCTATGACAGACCTCAATCCTTAAACTGTGGGGTACGTCCAAGGGGTCGCTGATGCACCCATCTCAGCTCTGTCGTTCCAAACGCCCCATAACAATGTTGCCCCCACATCCCCAATGTCCTTGCATCCCCCCCCAGAGAGTGTCTGGTGACTGGTGCCAAGGAGTTCTCCATTCTGGCAAATAAAGCTATTTTAGTTCTGTTCCCTTTCTCCACAACCTGTCTATGTGAGGTGGGCTTTTCATTCATGACTGCTATAAAGGTGAAAAAAAGAAAGACTCAGAACTGTTGAGGAAGGTCTTTGAGTGTGTCTTCCTACAATTACTGCAAGAATATTAGCTTTGTGTTCAACTAAACAGGCCCATGTTTCACACTAAGTAAATTGAGACTAGATTTGCATTATATCTCAATAAATATACTTTTTGTGACATTTTCGTTTGGTGGTGTGCCTTGTGATTTTTCTAATGTAAAATATGTACCGTGTGATCCACTGGTACGACCGTCATAGTATTACTTACCTTTCTAAGATGCAGCACCCTTCTGATATAATCCTCATGCAGGATTTCTTTATCCTGTATCTGTTCTGTGTAGGTTGTCTGGATTTGTCCCTGCAGGTCGTTAATCAGCAGATTGCACTCATCCTCATCCTCAATGTGCCGCTGTAGGTGGATTCTGAAAGTCACAGATTATTGACATTAACTATGGCCTACCTGGGCATAAGCTCATTGCACCTACTACTAATAGCAACACTGATCATACAAATGTGATTCACCTATTAAACTCTGGGAGTTTGTCTAAGTCTAGTAAAGCAGAGTGTGTTGTGATCTTTGAGGGATTGAACTCAGAGATCAGTTCATCAACCCTCCGGCCCACCCGATTGCCTGCAAGACAATAGAGAACAGATTTGTAATGAATGACTCTTAATTATAATGACACATAATGATACTTAACAACAGTTATACTATGAGAACATGATATTTCAAGAAAAAGTCACAACACGACAAGAATGAAGTTACAATTTTGTGTCTATGTAATTTCTTTATTCAAACTAAGAAATTAAAAAATCATGTAACGTCAACGCAGCTGTAAACCTGTCAACCTTTATTCATCGAAAGGAAACAACAGCTGCTGAGTGCTGAGTTTGGGTCAGCTGGGAATATTGACAACTCTCACAACATGAATCCTAACTCCTCATAGAATTTTGACCTTTGTCTCATATCATTACAACTTTTTTATTAAATATTACACTTAATTCTTTTCACACTTGTCAATTTTAATCTTGTTATCAGATTTTTGCCGACAATTATTACACCTCCTTCTTTGGATTTATTTATTATTATTATTATTATATTATATATTCTTGAAAGATTTGATTACTTTACCCTCGCTGTGGATTTAATACTGTAATCTCGTATGTAAGTGGTTCATTCAGTTTATTTTGAACACATATTCGCTTCCAACACAAAGTTCAATCTGATGCAAAAATCACTCTCTTTATTGTTTCTATTTTACAGCATTTTCATAATTTGCATAAGACATTGTATTCTTTCACACAGAATAAATTTGCAGGGACTGAAGCATTTCCTTGTAATATGCCATTAATAGTGAGCCTAATTTTTATTTCAGATTATTGACATTAACTACGACTCCTTCATATTCATTCTTCAAACTTATTTGAACAGTTTTCTACATGATACTTCATACATTGCATTGCTTGGGATACATTTAACTGATTCTTCTTTACTGGAATTTTTCACTTACTGTTGAATCCAGATCCACAGTTGGTGGTGATGTCCAGCAGAGCCTCAGCTAGAACCCCATCCCTCTGGAACCTTTCTATGAATATGTCCCCCTGCCTCTTGGACAGTTTGCTGCCGTCTTTGTTCATGAGAAGCGGCAGGTGTCCAAAGGTGGGTGGCTGCCACCCAAGAGCACGGTACATGAGCAGATGTTTAGAGGTGGAGATGAGCCATTCAGAGCCTCGCAGGACATGGCTGATCTTCATGTAATGATCATCAACTATATTAGCAAGGTGATAGGTTGGAAAACCATCCGCTTTTATTATAACAGGATCCCCCTCCACCTAGAAGGACAGGCAGAAGTGTGAGACACAGGAATCAGGACAGAATAAGACATTTAGGCTATGTTCAGACTCCAGCTAAAAGTGGCTCAAATCTGATCTATCACTCATATGTGCATTCATTAAAACACTTATTTTACAATGACTTTCAAGCATCTGTCTTAAATGTTGTCTTTTTCTTTACATTATCTTCCATATTTCCTGTTATTGATGTCTGTCATAAAAATACTTTGCAAACAGCTGTTTTATATTGATAAAACAGCTGTTTGCAAAGTATTTTTAAGTTGCACATTTGGCTCCAGTGCATCATGGAGCCATGACTGAGCCATGTCAAAAATTGTGAACACAAAAGTGATGAAACACAGTTTACCTCCAAAATTCAGTCAATTCTTAAAAATTAACAAAGGCTAACTTGTATATATAAACCCCATAGGGAAATATGTTCTCTACATTTTACCCATTCTGATACACTCACACAGTACGTAGCATTAGCATTAGCATTAGCGCATTAAAATCTCTGAGCTTCCATTAATAACAAGGACCAACTCCAGATCTTCATCAGCAGTGGTCATGGGCACCGACAGGAGAAATACTATTATCAGAAACTATTTTCCAACATGTAGAATATGTTTTGGAAAAAAAACCCTCAACATTTCCTTTAAAAAGTGAGCCATTTTGATGGTTTGAATGCTGTGAAAAAGCCTAGGGTTATAGTCATGCCCTAAGTAAACAGCAGTCCAACCTGAGCCACCTCATGACGATTCCATCCAAAGATCATATCCTGAAAAGGTTCAACCCCTTCTTCTAGACGAAACCTGATCACATGTGTCGACCCCTGAGCCAGCTTCTCCTGGACCTGGTCTGCCTGAAGGTGACGACACCTATTGTCATACCTGCACAGAAGGAGAAGCACGGAACATCAATTAACTCTGTCCAAGAGACGCCTGAGTTTCCTAGTGGTTTTTTTTGTCAGATTAGTAAGAAATGTGCATTTATTTTATTCAGTCACCTCGGAGTCTCTCCGGCTCTTAAAGCCTCTTTTTTCAGCAGTTCAAGTCTCCGTTGGCTGCAGAAACAATAATATGCGTGACCACTCTCAATGAGCTGCTGTGCTGTTGAAGTGTACAGGTCTAGCCTGTGGGACTGCAGGTATGGACCCACAGGCCCCCCACGCTGAGGACTCTCATCAGGAGGAATACCTGCAGGCACAGAATCCCAAAGATATGTTAAAAGAACTGTAAACTGGTATGTAAGTGTTTAGTTCAGTTGATTTTGAACAAACAAACAGATACAATTCCATATGAGATTTACCACAGGGATGTCATTCTGTTGTAAAAAGAATTGTCTTTACAATTGTATTTTCCATTATTGTCCTGATTTGGATGAGACTTTGTATATTTGTCAAATGTGTGTTTGTTAAAATTAGCCTTTCCATATGGTAATTTAATAGAAATGATATACTCATTGAAATTACAGTGTGATATGAAATGTAGGTCATAACACACAGCCCTCTGACCTGCACTAGATCCTACCTGCCCATGTCAGCATATCTTCTATAGACTGTGCAGCTCCTGGTACCAGTCTGCTCTGATCAGTGTCCTCCAGTCGCAGGATGAATGAGCCGCCATGCTTCTTTGCAAAAATGTAATTATAGAGAGCAGTACGCAGGCCACCGAGGTGTAGGAAACCTGCATCACAGACATAATGTGTGCACAGTTAAATACAACAGAGAGCAATGTTTAAAACAGGCAGGTTTAAATTAAGCAATAATGAAAGCTTTTCCCATTTACAGAATAACACAAGGCTCTTTCACTCCCTTATCCTGTTTCAGCAGCATCTCAATGATATGGAAAGTGCTTTTCAAGTCGTACTGTATTTTTTGCAGTCACAGTAGTAAAAGGTGTGAGGGGTGGCATTCAGATTCAATCTGCAATCTCACAAAATTAGAAATGATCAAACATCACACACTGGACCTTAAACATTAACACATTAAATCTGCAGATGCAACTCTCAAGAGAGATTTAAAAAAGGATGCAGGGGGAAGATTACTCATTATATAATTAACTTTAGAGAAACGATTTAATGGCCCAATGTGGGATTTTACTTTCTCTGGGTGGGTAAATGTATTATTTACCTGTCTGGATGAGCCCCCCCTCCAGTCGCGTCCTTAATCACCTGAGCTATAATTCTATAGATGAACCACTGGACTTAAGTTAACAACTCCTGACACATTTAGAGCCTGTCCGTGCTGGGAGTGGATTTTTGCTTCATGTGGTTCTCCCTGAGGTTTTTTCTGTTTTCCCACAAATGGGTTTTTTGGGGTTTTTTTCCTCACCGAGAAGGGGGGGTCTAAGGACAGGGGATGTGCTAGGAAACGTTTAGTCATTGTTTGAATGTGTCCATGTTGTATGTGTTTGGTTGGCTGTGTGTTCTCTGCTGAACTTATTACATTCCTGGAAAGCCCTTTGAGGCAATTGCTATTGTGATATTGGGATATATAAATAAAATTGAATTGAATTGAATTGAATTATTGGGCCCTAATATAACAAGAGGCTAAATGTAACACAGCATCATTAATATGATTTACATCTGGCTTAATCCATTATCAACGCCAGGTGGATAAATTCTCAGGAAACAAGTACGAATAATTATTACCATTTAAAAACATAAATGCCATAGGTACATCAAGGTAATAATATAATGCATACTATGTGTGAAATCATCAGATTAATACATATAAAATTACATGACCAGGAGCAAAAGACTGTACAAAGGAGATTATAATAATAATATGATGATGATCATGATGGCATTGATATCATTAGATCATGGTAAAAAAAATATGCCAATGAACTGCAACAGTAAACCAGCTAAATTTGCATTAATTGTAAATACTAACGAAAAACTAGATAACACTTAGGAATCACAAAACAACAACAAAAAGTCAAATAAATCATATGTAGTCATAGAATAATAAAAAGGTGGGTTTTCAGAGGACTTGGTGTCTGGGGAATTAAGTTAACTTTTATTAACCTTTTCACTTAGGTTACTACTACTTACTGATAGTAGCCAAATACCAACCATTACAGCTGGGAAAAGTCACTATTATTTTTGGTCTTTTTCTTTCTTTTGTCGCATTAATGTAGCTTAGATGATGCTCAGACTGTCTTGGGTGCTGCAAACTTCATAAGGGTACAGAAAACCTTGCAAAAAATGGGTAGAATTGTGTAATTAGGTAGGATGTGTGTGTGACAGTAAATGCTTAAGTGTTAATGTTCTGTAGGAATAACATAGCTTCTGTCACTGATGACTGATAATGATAAGATGGATATAATAGATGATTATGACCATTAGACGATGTTTGTATACATGTGCGTTTGATTTTTTTTTTTTTTTTATCTTTGTAGCAGTGCTGTAGGAAAGGCAGCTGGGGTTGCAGTTCTCTCTGGACATTGTTGTCCATGTTATTGTTTTGTTGAACTCCTTACCTGTGGGACTGGGTGCAAACCGAACCCTCACCTCCTCCCCCTGAACCGTGGTGCACCATCTTCTACCGGCGTCCAGCTCAACGGTGACCCTTTGCGGACAGTGAAAGCGCTTCGCTGCCGAAAAGAAATTCAGATGGCATCGTCGGCCAACTCTCAACCACGCTGACATGATGAGAAAATCACAAGAAACACGTTGAGTCGGTCACACCGGTGACATTAAGGGCATCTTGTCAAGTTTCTCCTCCACCAGCTAAGCTAAATTAAGCTAAACTAAGCTAAGCTAAGCTAAACTAAACTAAGTAGCCGTTACTTCAGGGACTGTCGGGTGTGACAAATGACATCAAGGCATTTAA
Source organism: Maxillicosta whitleyi (assembly GCA_029822895.1). NCBI lineage: Eukaryota > Metazoa > Chordata > Actinopteri > Perciformes > Neosebastidae > Maxillicosta > Maxillicosta whitleyi. The sequence goes on along the minus strand of JAPSES010098442.1, from coordinate 13,973 downwards.
CAAGAGGCTAGATAGCTCCTATGTCTTTGCATAAATGTTGAGTCTAATGTGCTTCTGTCAAAGAAATCCATGGCCATTTTCTTCTTCGTTGAAACATGAGCGGAAGGTGACTGTAACCGCCCTCTGAGAACACACTGACACCTAGCGGAGCTGTGACGTCAGCGTTTCTCTAAAGCTGTCTCAAGATGGCGCTGTTGGTTCGTCATTCAGCATTTAGGCGTTTTTGTTTTCTTGAATAGAGGTAATTATTTGAGGTCTTGAATATATTAATCGTTCTCAAAGATAAAGAACAAAAAATTAAAAAATGATAAGAAATAATGAAATTTACCGTCATTTGCAGTTTCCCAACTCAAATTATCTCTGGCAGCATTTTAGATGAATTAAAAAGTCACATTAATTAGAAAAAAAAATCTATATATTCAATATAAAATAAATAATACATATGATGACCAAAACTATCAAAAACATTACCTCTATATATTACAGAATATAATTCTATAAATATTAAGGTGTGTTTTCTTTGTTAAAGAGTCAATTTACAACTTTCATTATTTTCCCTCCTGTCAGTAGTCATCAGGTTATTCAATGTTCAGTTTTCATTTAGCTACAAGGTCTTGTATTAATAGTTTTATACATCTATATAGATTTTGTACAATGAACATCTCCTGTCTCCTACATAGTTACACACATATAAAACTTTCTTTTACGTACAATTGTACATATTCTTATTCTAATATTTATTCCTGATTATTAAAGAGTGACCTTTTGAAATTTTGATTTGCACTATTGCAGAATACAGTACATTGCAAGATTATTATTATTATTATCATTATCAGTTACAATAAGCTAAAAATGTTTTTAAAATGTATTGAATTATCACAGTCATGACTGAGACTTCCCAAAAGTCTCATCATTGACCAAATTAAAAATAAAAGGGAAACCTATAAATTTCCCATTTCTAGCATATTTTATTTGATCTTCTCTTTTTCTTTTTCTTTTACATCTTGTTTTAATGATGTTGCATCTTGTTGTATCTCCTCACAAAAGAAAATATAAATAGCTTTTACAGGAAAATCAAATTTGGGTAGATTGTAACTGAGTGTGTGGATATTTTTGTCCTTTTATATAGTTTATGTTGTTTTCATATTTTTCAACCTTTAGTGTTCTTATATCTGTCACATAAATTCTGTGTTTTTTTGTTGTTGTTGTTTTTTTTCCTTTATGTTGTTTTTACCTTGTTACAGTTGTTGTGAATAATATACACTTGTGAATATATTTTATTTTCTAAGTTACTGTTGAACCATTAAGTTGGGAGCAGGGCACTGTCATGCAAAATAAAAATAACTAATAATTTACTTTAAATATATTGAATCTGATTCAGTTTTTAAAATGTGAGGCGATATTTGTGTTAAAATGTAGGAAGTTAAAGCACAAATTGTCAGAAAAAGTACTCAAGCAAAGAAGAGATATATGAAAATTCATAAATAAAGCGTAAATAAAATACTAGTATTGCTTTACCAACTAACCTTCACAGGCTTATAATGTAATAACCGTGTCCAACACGTGACTACACCAGTGGGAAAATCCAGGAGGAGGTTGAGTCCAGGGAACTGTCACATGATGCATCGAGCTGATGAGGAAACCACAAAGGAAAACACAATGAAAAACGAAACTAAATCTGCAATAACAACTTATTTACACATTTGTCCATGATAACATGTTTGACCATTTTCCATCACATAGGAAATACATTGTGACTTACTTCTACATACTGTATATTGTCCTTATTTCATGTCATTTAACTTTGTACAGAATAAATCACATTTTCAGATGATAAAGAAACTGGTTTAACTGGATCTGTGTGTTACGGTTTGTCTGTAAAGGTGAATAGAGATTTATGCAGAATCAACTCCAAAGTCCACTATTAACTCTATTATGAGCTTTTCAAACAGACATTTTTAACCATTGTCCTGCAAATTGACATTTCCTACACATATATCACTTTCATGAGCCTCAGATATGATAACATCTTCACTGGCGTGGTGTTTGCAGTCACTGTAAATATAAATAATGTGAGTTTTCTAAAACTTGCTTGACCAGTCTCTAGATGATTTCCTGGGTCAGATATTCTTACTGTGGCTCGGTCTGTTTATGGTGCACAAAGACAGAGGTGCTGAAAACAAACAATGGGTGTAACCGCGTTGAACCTGACTTGGAATATGCATTGATTTTGTGTGTCTGGCTTTTCATGTTCTGGTTCACCCTTGCAAGTAGAAAATGTTAAGTATTTGTTACACATAAGTGCTTAATGTGCTCCGTCCACGCCTTAAGGAGACAACCTGTCCCACCTCTTTGTGCCATGAGGAGCCACTGTCCCTGTGTCCTTGTCATTAGACAACACACCCTGTGGAGGTAAACTGGTGGTACACCTGAGTATCAGCTGTCACCGGAGAGACACAACAGAGAGTTAAACACCGGCGCTTACAGCATTCAAGAAGTCCAGCTCCACTTGGTAAGACCTCCAGCTTTGATTTTTTTTTTTTTTATCTTCCTGTGTCATTTTTATTTCCAATCAAACTTTATGGATATATCACATATATCAGTCTGTTCTTACTGTTTTACATCACAGAAAGACAAAAGAAAGCCTTTTATATCACAATGAGGTTCAGACAAGTGTTAAATGTTTGTTTTATTTCCACTTTGAGCAGCATAAGCGGGCTGTATTTGTTATGTGAGCGTGTACCTGTGGTGACAACCCGTAAGCATGTGGGAATAACAAGTTCTGCCTCATTATATGTGGTTAGGAAATGTTTGCCGTGTCTTAAGAAGACATGTTTTTCTGACACTTACATTTCACTAAAAGTGAATGACTTATGACAAAGACTGACAGATAGATTACAGGAGACGCAGTGAGCAGAAATGTATGGACTTTAACTGTGGCCACTTAGAATAGTAATGGAGGATATATTGAGATATTTAATCTAAACTAGAAAAAAGAATATGAGGACATTTTCTACAAAGAGTTTTCATTAAAGACATAAACTTAGGAAAATATATAAGTAAGAGAATATGTTTAACTTTACGTGATTTCAGTGATTTTAACCAGAAACGAGCAAAGACGGTGGTTTGCATTAAATCCCAATAGGAGAAGATTGTTTTGCTTTTTTTTTTTAATACTGACATTACTTGTACAACTCCAACTTAAAGGTTTAATATGAAACATTTGTGCATGCTGTTAACCCATATAAAGAATGTGGTTATTGTCAACATTGATTGGTTAAAATAAATAATGATATATTTATTTATGTTGTGAACAAAAAGTTAAGTTCTAGGTGATGTTGTTGTTGCTGTAAGAGGAGAAGAGTGTTTGTATGTATTTGTTGTGTGTTTCAGACTGATAGGAGACAAATTCAGTTTGAAATGATGCAGTTATGAAATAATGTATAATGTAGCTTTGAGGAAATTAATAAATAATGTTGTGGCAAAACTTTAATGAAAGAATGAATCGGTTCGCTCAGCAACAAAACAGATTTTATCAAATACAAACAGAAGCAGTCCCATTCACAGTGATGCATTTGGGTCAGCTGGGAATTTCAACAACTTTACATAACATTAATCTATTAAAAAAAAAAAAAAAGACTTTTTCTTCTATAATTATGATTATAGTCTTAAAATATCACAACTGTATGTTCAATATATGTTTGAAATTTAACATAAAATGAAAATATGCAATAATGATACTTGAATATGCAATTAAAAGTATTTATACGTGGATTTTTAGTGGATTTAGTTTTTGTTATGTGAAGTATGTAAGATTAATTATAGAGCTATTAATCTTCAGTTGAAAGGGTGTTTATATTTTTAGTTTTCTAGACCCTTCCCATTCTCATTTTTCACTTTTTCTTACATAATATGGATAAAAAAAAAACTTGAAAATTGATCATAGGCAATAGTTATTGTCTGTGTGTGTTAGGTATGATATATATATGGTGACAGGCTTCACTGTAAAAACATTTCACCCTTTGCATAGCTTTGAAAATAACATATTAGACACAAAGAATCTGAACAGTGTTTGTCTTTCGCCACCAGAGTTACAAATGAATAGACATAGAATAATCCTGAGCAAACACACTTTAACCTACTATTTATTTTAACGCAAGCATGTGTGTTGCAACATATGACTGGAAAGGAAGGGATTCGTTAGGGGAAAGTGTTGTGACGCAGCATGGGAGTGATTGTACAGTGTATGTGATATTATCCATCACATTCATGTATTTATAATGTCTCACAAAACCTTGAATCTGGCTCCAATAGAAGCAATATTTTCTTTAAATGTAGTTTCACATGAACTGTGATTTTAAAGAATGTGTCTATTATGAAAATATGATGTTAAATCCGTAACTATTGAAAAGTGAATGAACTTGGTGACTCTGTAGTAGGTGTTTTTATGTCATTCATTGGTTTTGGCCTCTCCTTCTAAAGTTATATTAAAATTTTGAATTTAGTTGGAAAAATGAGACAGAAATCAGAGTTAGAAACATACAAGTGGACATACAGAAGTATTTAAGTCTGTCCAAACCTAGATGTAGAAGTACAGACACGTGTGTAAAAACACACAAATATAAAACTGAAACTGTATGGACTGGAAAATAAAAGCAAAGTGTAAAAAAGGCCTTTAAAAGACATTTATACAGGATCTGTCAGTGCAAATATGTAACAAAAGGAAAGAGGAAGACTGTTAAAGCATTATTCTGTATCTTCAAATAAAATACAATATTACCGTGAAAGTGAAACTTAAGACGCTTTACTCATTCTTCTGTGTTTCCTGTTGTCGTGCACCTCATTTCCTTCTCCCTCCCTTCAGAAACTTTTATTTGAGGGGGCAGGACATTTATTGCTTGCACCAGAACCAGAACTGGATGGTGCCCTGGTGGTTGCTCTGCCGCTAGATTCACAAGCATTCCCAAGTAATGTAACAAATATATGACAATCCTGCAAATGAATCACATGTGTGGACAAATGTTGGAGCATATTGGAGGGGTTTCCCCTTTTGCAGGAATGGAAGCTGTGCCAGTCTTACAGGTGGACCTGCCGTCATCTTTTTGGAGTGTTTCTGCTTCAATGCCATGTTGACTACGTTCTGACCAAAACAATGCAGCGTATGTATGATGTCATCACTCATATGCAACGGAGGTGGAATAGATAAGCAGGCAAATGATTCTGAGGAATCAAGCTATTGGGAACTAGTTCTCAAAAAGAACCGGTTCTCGATTTCCATCCATAACACTGCCCCCACAGGCTTGTACTGTAGGCACCAGGCATGATGGGTAACTACTTCATCATTCTGGAACAGTCAGTCTCGACTATGAGTCACTCTAGACTCATCAGACCACATGACCTTTAACCACTGAAACGCAGTCTAATCTTTATCTTCACGGCATCAGTTAAAGATCTCTTGTGTCTAACGCAACTAGTTAGTTAACTGTTGTCCTCTTTGTCCAAACAACAGACTCAATATAGAGATGACATGATGTTGTCTCATGTTGCTCTGATGAATTGATGACATGAATTGCACTATATATTGGATATAGTGAAAACTAACACTACATAAATGGTAAGGTAAGGTAATTGTGGTCCAAATGTGATTTTTTAGCTCATATGTGACCTGTATCCGATCTGTTAAAGACAGTTTGAACAGCCCAATCAGATTTTTTTTTTTTTTTTAATCTGCTAGGCCACTTTCATATGTGGTCCCAAAATCTATCTGATTTGCAATGTAACTTCAATCTGAATGGACAGGTCGCATTTAACTGATCTTGACATCATTGAAATGCGACAAACATCACAGTTCTATATCCCAGGAAGAGAAAAAACAACAGCCATGGCATGCCTGCCTGGTCACATATTATGTCAGGACCTCATTTGTGCTTGTGGGTCACTTCAGGATTGCATTCAGTTTATACTCAAAACTAATAGAAATTGCTTGTAATGTGTTATATGAATTAGCACACACACACACACACAAAAAAAAAATATGATTTCACCAAAACAAAATCTGAGTTGTACAATAAGAGCTGCTGTGTGAACGTAGCCAAAGTGTCCGGGGTACAGGAGCTGTCATGTTCTTCTGTCATGATGTCACAAACTGTGTCACATCTGACTTGTAATTGGTTCTTACAGGAATCTCTTATTTTGTTATTTATCTAAAGCCTGAGGAGCAGAAGTCCAGTTTCTTCACCCTCACAGATTAGTATGCCCAGTGATTCCAAAAACAGCCAACTGCAAATTCAGTGCATAGCTGTAGACAGGCAGGCTACTGTTGAAAATATCAATTAAAACCCAACAACACGTACTGAAAGTTTTACCCCTGTATTATTTTTTATACCCCCTAAGAATTATGTGCATGATCCAAACCGTTGGGCATGCACAAACACATTCTTTTCGACGTAAACATTCACTAATCATCTGGTAATAAAATCTGTCGCACTGAATTTACCCCTGTGCAGATTTTCCACAGAAAATAGTAAAAATTAGGCAAGTTGATTTCCATATTATTTGGATAACTATAGCAGTCAAACATATGTGAACTTTATTTATGCCTTTTGTCAAATAAATGTGAATGGATGTATGATTATTATTGAATGTAGTGTTAATCTTACAGTTACACAGTCAGGAAGTGTTCATTGAAAATTCCAATATACATGATATAAGATGGATTTGGAGTCAAAGATGTCACCCTACAAGGAACAAGTTCTTGAGTAATGGTTAGTATCCCATTGGACTCGACAAAGCCCAGAAACAGAATATTAGACACCAAGAACCATTTCCTGGACAGTTACTATTATAGTAATGGCTACTACTATAACACTACTACTATACCACCACTACAACTACTAGTAGTACTATAGCAACTACTATAGTATATTTCACTTTATTCAGATATTCAAGCCTACCTAATTAATAGGGGTAAAAATGATAAAAGCCAACACCCTGCATGCTGTACCAAATTTATCCATATAGTGCACAAGTGTGAAAACAACAGAAGTATACAGGGGTAAAAACTGTACACAACACCTGGATGTGAATTACATCCGGTGATTTATTGCTGCATTTATTTTTTTCTAGATTTTCAGCTGTGAAACTAATTTCTCATGAATACCTTGAGGGAATTTCTTAAAATCTGCCACAAATTTAAATTCAGATTCTGGTGGTCAAAGGTCAAGGTCACAGTGAAACTACCAAAACCACAACTGTCCAAAAACAAAAAACAGGTTATTGTTGGTTATTAAACACCAAGTTTCACTGTAAAACCAGTCTGTATTTATAGACATCCAGCTTCCTGGTGGAAATAATTTCCTTGTGTCAGGGCATCATGTCAATACTATGACAACTTCTGTTTCATAAAAAAAAAAAAAAAATGCACTTGTGGCAGTAATACTTGGTTTCCTTTTTTTTTTTCTTTTCTTATTTTTGCAAGGTTAATTCACTTCATTATCATAATCATATTATTTATCTAACAATATTCACCAGTGCAAACAATCATAGGAATTTTTTAGTCTTTACAGTTTGCCTACGCCAAGAGACACAGCACTTAGCATTAGCAACATAGCACATTAGCACCAGTGAACTGGGAACCCTGAGGATCTCTGTACAGAGCAAAGGGAACACATCCACTCAGTATGCACATAGGCCTGGTCCGATAGGGAGTCAAACACCAAACCCTTCTACTGTGAGGCTAACGTACCAAAAACTATGCCAGCGCACCACACATTTGCATCATGGGGCAAAAATTCCACCATTACCTTTCTTCATATTGTAAATTAAGTGATCTGTGTGACATGATTCTAGGAGCTGAACCCAAATGCAACACCAGACAACAGGGTATAATACAAAAACACAGTTAGTTCCTCAAAAAGAGGCAGAATTCAAAAATAAAACTGTCCGTGAACACCACAGTGCAATACAGGCTGTATTGTGATCCGGGGCGGTCCGTGGTCGTTCCAGGGGGAAGCAGACAGAAACATAGTAGTCAGAGCAGAGTGTCAGAAAAGCAGAGGTTAGGGCAGGCGACAAGCAGGCAGGGGTCTGAGAAAACAGAGCAGAGATCAAACACAGGCAGACAAAACAGGATATACGCTGGAGAGTAGTTGACAGAACAATTTACAATCTGGCAGTTTGCTAGAGAACAGAGCTGGGTATATATAGAGGCCACCTGATTGGGATCTCCTGTCCCAATCAGGTGACCGTAATCTGTAATTTGGTCAATGGGCGGGGCAGAGAGGGAGCAGAGCAGGCAGAGACAGGAAAATACACAAAACAGATCAGATCAAATATGCAGAAAATGTTCAATTCATGACACTGTGAGGACATCACACTTTTGCATTTGCTGCATTTACTCCATAGCAATATTTTCAGGCTGTAGAAAGTGTGATTTTGTCCAAGCACATGCATTTTCACACAATTTGGGGGTTAAATATGTGATTGACAGCTGTAATTTCCAATCACTGATGAGAGTCTATAATTCTACTGAAGCATTGGTGTTCCATAAACTGCAGGAAATGATGTCTGGTCAGTTCTACTTATTGTTGTGTTAATCTTTTGATTCAGACGGAGAGGACAGAGCTGCAGAAGGAAGTATAAATGTAAATTTTAATTCTGATGTCTTTATTCTATCTGATTACAGCCCCTTCATACCTAATTTTAAACACTTAAAAGTCTTTGCTACATGTATCATGAGTCTGGACACACAAAGACGTCAAGTGACCGCATGTGGAGGCATACGACTTTGAGGTGGTCATTTTAATTTTAGCACCAAATCATGGAAACATCTGTCACTGCAGTCACGCTCAGAGAGCCATGTCTCAGTAATTATAAAAAAAAAAAGTCTAATTTATTAAAAGTGATAAAATCATGACAATAATCATGAATCAGATAGATAGCTTTTAATAAAACTAGCCTTCTACCTCAACTGGCTGAAATGAGGGAAAGAGAAGAAAGAAGGTGAGGTGGTGAGACCAGTCAACAGAGAAAAACAAACCCTTCCAGAAGAACAAGTCATGAATACCAAACAGTAACCAACATTAAAAACGATTAAAGTCTTAGAGGTGGAATATGGTAAAATGTTAACTAATAAGTTGATGAGTTCACAGCCTGATTTTCCTCTCCTGTTATATGGATTTTGTAAATTCATAGGAATAAATAAAAGCAGTGGAAACTACAGTTGTAAATTTTTTTCTGGCAATTTTATTATGAAATGTATTTTTGACAGGGCAATGTGCTTTATGCCTTTGTTGCCATTGTTTGCAGTTGAATGGTGTAGAGTTACGGCATTTTTTCCACTGATGCGTCTTTTGTCTGATCATCTTTGTGCCGGTTTGTTAAAGGTTGTATTATGTTAGTGATGGTAAAGTATCTGCCACTCCCTGATTCCTATCAGTCAGCGCAGTTACAGGGGCTTAATTTCAGACAGTTCTTTGGCTTTAAGCAGTGATGACAATGCTCTTGTGTGAAAAATGTGAAAAGCGTCTTTACGTAAGATCCAAACCTGAGTCATTTAACCCTTTGTGTTTTGTGCTTCTCGTATTTAATTTCTATCTATCTATTTTTTTTTTTTTTTTTTTTTATAAATCATCCTTAATCCTCTATTAGTGTTGTGAATCTTCAATATCTGACCGTGTCACCTGCTTTCTCCAATTCCCTCCCCAGTGATTTTCAGCATAAACCCTCCCATCCCATGAGACATACCTGTATCACATGATGAGATCATGCTACTTATTCTTACTGGTTTACCTACTGGGACTCTACTACGGTAAGAACAAACAGTAGCTGTTCCTTTTCTGACAAAAGATACTGACACAATTGAAGGACAAATCCATCTTCCTTTTCTCCAACTATTCCACAGTTCAATTTTTTTTTTTTTTTTTTGTTATGAAACATCCAGAAAACAGCAAAACAAACAGTGTCTAATGGCTTGGCTCATGTTCTTATTTAACTGTATATTCTCTCATTTCTTGGTCGCTATAAAGAAAATATGGACATGAGGCAGACATCAAGATAATTTAATCACAATTTATTTACTAAAGACACATTACATGGACAATTATTAGTATACATATAGTATTAGTACACAGCAAATTCAGGTGTTTCATTGATAACAGGGGGCTGTGCTACAAAATGACAGTGACAGATATCAACATATAATTTTATTAATGAATATAATTGAAATAAGTGTTTTTATGTAGACTTTAGTTATTTTTATGTACATTGCCATCTATGCTTCTATGCAAATCTTACATATTTTGCTTTACTTTACTCCAATCATTTTAATTGTTCAACCTCTAGATTTATATAATATTTTCATGTCCTGCCTGTAATTATTCATTCAAAACCAGAAGTAGTTGTTTGGATTCTTTACCTCATTCAGGAAGAAAAATCCATTAAAGTTAAACAAATATTGATTTAACATTTATCAGATACTTCATATCAGTGGGAATGCAAAGCTGTAGTTGTGATGTGTCCTAATATTGTTGTCCATATAGTGCACACTGTGGTGTAGCAGTGCTGTAGTCCAACTTATACGGTGGTATATGGATGGTATATCTACTAACTTTTCAGTCAGCATTGGGTGTACCCTATTCTAAACCCCCCTGATGCACAATTCAGTTGTATCTGACCCACATTACCCATGTTTTCCCCCAAGACTGTGAAGCCATAACCACGAGGACTGATGAGCCAATCTACATTTAGAGAAGAGATTTTGTTGCCAATAGTTAAACTATACTAGTAGGCTAATGTTACGAAAGGCTAACATTATCCTATGTTTACCTCATGTTGAATACATTTACAGTCATACAGCTGCGTGTGTGACCAGCAAAACCTACAAACTGCTCCTGATCAAGTCATGATTAACAGCGAGCAAATACAAAAGATGGACTTTTGGGAAAACTAAATAGAGATGTCTTATTTGTCACTCTTTCCACAATGTTATTTTTCTGAACGATTATCTCAGTGGTTTACGCCTGAAACGAGCCGGCAAGTGAAACCCAAAAGCAGACCAAACCAGCAGATACAGAACAATGTGGTTTATTCTCCAGACGGAGATACAGTTCACAAATATACAGACTGAGAGTTCTAAAGTCCAGAACTGAAGTACTGTGTCCGGTGGGGCAGAAGCTGAAACGGGGTCTGAGTCCAGGCAGGGGTCGAGGGCAGAGATGAGCAGGCAGACGAGGTCACAGGCAATCGGTCGATACCAGGGCAAATCCAAAAACGTAGTCAGGCAGAAACAAGGTCGGGGCTGGCAGCGGTCTAAACTCAGGTCCGGGTCACAAAACAGGTAAATTCACAGGAAACAGATCAGATACAGGTACGCTGGAAAGAACGGAGAGTTTCAATCTGGCAAAGAGCAGAAGAAACCATCAGTATATATAGTGGCCACCTGATAAGGACCAGCTGTCCCAACCAGGTGACCACAATCAGTAATTAGGTCACAGGTCAAAGGGAAAACACAGAGACAGGAGGGAAACACACCCTCCACAAAGCATTACATCATTAAATCATGACAACACCACTGACATTGGTGCGGAAGATGGCGAGTCGAGACCCTGGTGATACCTTGGGAAAGGTTCTTTATGCTATACATCCCAATGTGGCCACAAGGGGGCACAAGCCTCATTGTGCCAGTTCCAAGCCTGGTTGTGTCAGGAAGTAGTCTGGCGAGTGCCACACTAAATCACAAGTGAGATTTAGTCTGGAGACCACCCATTCATTTTCTCGTAGAGAGTTGTGGTTTCCGTAGCCGTTGATTGGGAGGTACGATCACTCACTGGGGAGAACCCATGCTGCCTAGCACGCGATGACGTGTGTAAACGAATCTAACGCTAAACACTGATCATCTTTTAAAGTGAACTTACGTTCAAAACTATTTAGAACACTGTCCAGAGCTTCCTCGAAAGATAGCTTTGCATCTGCTGCCACCATGATGGATTTGCGAAAGAAAACTACTAACTTCCATTTGTCGAATAGTACGCGTCATCGTCTTTCGTCCCTCCTCGTTGTGTGATTGGCCCCCAGATCAATGCGAGGATTGCAGTTCGAAAAGAATGCGCAAGGCATCATGGGTACTCCCAGACTAGTCAGGAAGGGCATCCGAAGTAAAAACCTCTGCCAAATTAACATGTGAAGGTGATTCACTGTGACGACCCTGAAAGCGAAAAGAAAGAAAGAATCATCATCATTTAGAGGGCAGAAATTGAGAGTATACCCACTTCTCCAGGGACCCCCACTGTGGTGTAGTATAGTGTAAATTCATTTCTCTCCCTTCAAATCAAAGAGATATTGGCTGATATATGCCATTGTTTCTACTACACAAAATTTATCTTATATCAACATATTACTAAGCAAAAAGTTTAATCAGCCTTTAGTTTGTTGTTGTGCATGGCTGTAATTGGCATGTGTCTTTACCTTTAACTAGAAATATGCAGGGGATATGTTCACACGGTATTAAAGTAAGCAGGCAGCTTTTACAGGTAAAGTCAGTAATTAGTGTGACTTGAATCTTGTGTTATATTACACACCTTTAGACTGTCCTATTATTATGTTACAGTTTCTCTTTAATACCAGTTATATAGTTGCTGTATATTCATTCATGTGTTTTGCATATGCACGTGTGGCCATGCATTTCAGAAAAATATATGAATATTGTAGAAGTGATATGGGATTATCTGGAGAAAGAAAGAGACACTTTACAACCCCAAGAAAACAACAAAATTAAAGCCCGACTTAGACTTTTGTACAGCGAGGTCTAAAATAAATTATGTCAATAATATATTGACTTATGTTAGTAATCTTTATTTTAATTACATTTTCATATATACATAAAAAAAACAGTACAAAAAGTAAAAGTAAATAACATTACTAACATTTGCAAAAACACATTGACGTTAAACAAACACATTTCAAATAAATGACAAACTTTTCCCTAATACACTACCAGTTTTGAACAGATGGTTATAGTTAATTTTGATGTGATTTATATTCCTACATTTTTACCTGATCTGTAAACACTTATGACATGGTTGCAGAGAACCGAACCCAAAAGCGAGACCAGACAACAGAGTTCAATACAAAAAAATACAGTTCATTCCTCAAAATGAGGCACAGTTCAGAAATCCAACAGTCCTTGAACTCAACAGAGAAGATACTACAGAATGACAGTCCACAGCGGCCCGTAGACGATGCAGCGGCATACAGCAAATGGAGACGTAGTCAAGAGCCAGGCGAGGGTCGTTTGGGAGGAGGCAAGCAGGCAAACAAGCGATGGGTCAATACCAGAGGGGAAATCCAACGGGGAAGTCAAACAGGCAGAGGTCGGGGCGGGCAGCAGGCAGATACAGGTCCAGGAAACAAAGCACAGGTCAAAGCACAGGAGAACAAACAGATATAGGCTGGAAACTAGTGATGGAACAAATACAATCTGGCGACTTGAGTGTGATCTGAGGTGAGTATATATAGAGGCCACCTGATTGGGATCACCTGTCCCAATCAGGTGGCCGTGATCAGTAATCAGAAGGACCAATGAAAGCTCCAGTTTCAAAGAACTGGAATTTTCTCTCAATGATTTAAGGGTTCAGGCTTTACAGGGCTAAACTGTGAACTTTGTGTGTCCTAACAGGAACAACAAATGCACAAGGGTAAGAACAAAACAACACATATTTGAAAACAAATCTACTGCAGCATAAGATGTAATGTCACCCTCTTCTAATGAACCATCTGCTGTCACTCATCTCATTCCTTCACTGATGGTAATCTACAGAAATGTAACCTGCAGCACAGGACAAACATGTGGACAGGTGAGTATAGATCTGTGACGCATTTCACCTTCTTTCATTTAATCAGACTAGTGCAGTGCCCGTAGTACATGTGCCAGAGTATTGTGTATTGTTTGAGAGGCTAATAGCCTATCTGGTGAAAGG
>JAPSES010098428.1:0-20013 GCA_029822895.1 Maxillicosta whitleyi | reverse complement strand
TGTGTGTGTGTGTGTGTGTGTGTTTGTATAGGCCTAAAATATCAGGATGCATATTGCATCGAATACCGGAATACCATGTACCGGAATGAACATATATTGCGATGCGCATCGTATCGTGACCCCTGTATCATATCGCGAGGTTGTTGGCAATACCCACCCCTACTGGTGGTTGTTTAAAAAGTGAGATGCTACTCGTTACATCAGTTTTTACCTATTCACAAACTCCTAAGCCAGGTGGAGACTTTTTTTTGTCCAGACTGTGTACTTTGTAAATGTTTACTATGACATATTTCTGATACTATTTAACTAAAGATTGGTATCAAATATGTGATTTTGGGCCATCCCATGCCAAAGAAGACAAAATACAGTGATATTTTTAATTGTGGGTAAAAAGCACAGTAACAGATGTATATATAATCATACTCATTAGCTTAGCTTCATTGTTCCCAACTGTAGCAGCACAGGTAGATGACATGCACTGCTGATATTTTGTTCTTGGACATTTACCCGCATCATAGACTCACATTCAAAGTTACCATTGCACAATCTGCACATGCGTCATATTTAACTTTATTAGACCCAAGTTGCGCACTGCAGCTGCACAGAACCAATCAGACTGCAGAAAAATCACAGTCTACCGGAGCCCCAATGCCAATAAACAACAAGTGATATAACATCAGGGTTTTGTTTTATAGATTGTGGGTATGTAGATGGTGTTTATCAGAAGTCTTAGGAGGAGCCTTGTGCTTGAAATATCACACGCTTAAGCACAACCCCATGACAACCTACAGTATATATTTGTATTTTCTTTGCTCGGTGATTGCTGCAATGACATAAATAGCAGAATACATTATTAGACAATGTTTTTCTGTCATCAGACAATATATATTTTCATACGGCACAGCTCCATACATTAAAACCTTTTTCAGGCACATCAGGAAACTGTGGCCACAGGCATGTCAGTGTCATGATGCTAATTAATTATGACAAAATAGACCCATCAGAGAGCTGGCCTCCTTAAAGGCCCACAGCTAATCAGCGGCTCCATTCGCTGCTATGCTTGACAATTGGCCTAGAAACCAGAAACATGGAGACAACACTCATTCTTCTATTCATAGAAGAAAAAAAAAAGTCCCTAGAGATGTGTCAGTTTTAGACCAGCCATTTCACAAAGATTACACGGAGCGATGCAGCTGAGTGGTGGCAAAGCAAGTATGGGGTTGTTTGTGGCAGTTAGTAGGTGTCTCTAATGGTCAGTTAGTCATTTATCCCAAGTACAAGCAGTCTGTCACCACGCCAGAAACCAAAAAAAAAAAAAAAAAAGAAACTCAGCAGCAGCATCAACGCTCACCCTCCACATCACTCACATATTCCATGACATGATACATAAACATACACACTCATTTTTTCAGTCCAGAAACCCTAATTTAGACTAAATGTGTCTTGTATTGTACCATTTATGAAGCTCAAATAGTGACACAAGGGCACAAGGCTTCTTTAACACACTGAGACTGTGTTTTCTTTACTAGACTTTAATAGATTTCAGGGACGGCCACAGTACTTTACGACAAACCCGACCAAAAAAAAAAAAAACTGCTCCCTAAAAGTCACCGACCACAACAAAGAGGAGTTTATTGCAAAAACTTGCCTCACAAACCAGCTCCCCGCCAGAGGCCCTAATCCAGCAGCACACAGGGTAATGTTATTACAACATCAGAGATAAATCCAGACTTCTGGTA
Organism: Maxillicosta whitleyi; assembly: GCA_029822895.1. NCBI lineage: Eukaryota > Metazoa > Chordata > Actinopteri > Perciformes > Neosebastidae > Maxillicosta > Maxillicosta whitleyi. The sequence continues at coordinate 18,274 of JAPSES010098428.1, read as the reverse complement.
ATCCACAAAGCAAGGTCCACATAAAGCAGCTGCACCATTATGTCAGCAACAAGTCTGGCCTGGACAAAAGCGACACCTCAGGCTTCTGAACAGTTGGTGTAAAACAGGACAAGGTTCATTAAATGGGGGATCTCCGCTGAGGTCAGTCCACGGGTGTGTTGTGCTAAATCTGTGAAAACAGGCGATTGTAATAAACCCACTCTACCCATTTACTTTCCATCCATTCAGCCACATGTGTCAGTTTTCATCCTCAGCCCTCTTTTCCATGGCAACGCAGCAAACTGTTGTGATGCTGTAAAATCTATGAAAATGCAAATAGGTTCCCATTTTTGTCAGACTCGGAAAGTCTCCAGAATGACTGTCAGGTCTGAGAAAATCACAGCTGTGATGTTTTTCAGCAGAAAGCCAGAAATAACACCACGCAGGAAGTTGTTCTTACAAACTGAGGTGTGAGAGACATTACACTCAGGTAGAGTTTGACAGAAAGATTAGATTTACTGCCTTGTAGAAGATGTAGGATTCGTCTTAAATGGAGCCAGTATGAAAAAACACTTTCTCCAGGTTTCAACAAGTTGCATTTTTTTTAATACTGATGAATAAAACTTCAGCCCCATTTCACATCCATTATGACACAATCAGCACCAAGGATATAAAACACAATCAGTCACAACTACGTACACATTAAATGAAATCTGAAGCTTGCTGGTGGCTTTTTACAGCAGTTTTATGGCGTTCTAACTTCACATGACTCCATCACCTTTATATTTGAAATGATTTGACCTTTTTCTCCAATAAAGGTTTGTTCAAAATTCATCAAAGTGCAATTACAAAGTCAGCTTGTGCTAATGTACGACAAGCATGGATTCAAGTCATAGCATAGACATGACATGCAAAAGGTGGAGATAAAAAGAAGTAATATATGCATTGAATATAGAGAGATACTCTGAAAAAAAAAAAAAAAAAAGCTAAAAACTGACTACTGACCACTAGTAGTGTGGGTTTGTGGGTTTGAGTTGGAACGATTCCAAAATAATTAGTGCATCACTGATGATATTTTGCTCAATAATTAAGCAAATGGTCCCAAACTGATATTATTCACAATAACTGCAACATGACTTTTACCAGTTTGTGCAGTCTTATTTTCATCAACTTTCAATTAGCACTGGATAATACATTGATCTATTTTGACTAATCAAGATTTTGCTTTGCAAAAATCATGAAAAATGCCTCAACTACAAACTCAAGATTGTTTGTGTGGAGACTTTTGCCACTGAAGAAAAAATATAAATGCAACCTGTTTGCTTTTTGTAAATATATCAAGTGTGAATATGTTTTTCCAGTCATATACAGGATATAGTTTTTGTAAAGAAATGGTATTTCTGACAGATGCTTTGTCTTCAATTCATACAACCAGTAAACAAATGATTAAAATCAAAAACCCTCCATAACAATGGGAAACAAAGAACTATTTTAGTCCATATCACACAGCTATGCAGTAAATACAAAATCTGCCCTATATGAAGACATAAGTTTTACACTGTTATAAATGTGACATTTATAATCCAGTTATTTTTTGAGATCACTGAAATTCAAAGGCTTACAATTCATATTAGTGGATTTTAGACTTACAACTTTTGAAAAAAGGCCATGTGGAAAACCTATAAAAGTCAAAATATCTCTCTTTTCTAGCTCTCTAACCAAACAACCCATAAATTTGATGTGTAATACTAAATTTCAAAAGAAAAAAACCTTATTTCATTTAAGCAAATTCAGACTGTCTGTGTTTGCGGTATGTTAGAAATGTCTGCCCTAAAGCCGAATTCACTCAATAGTCTCCTATGTTTTCACTCTTGGTTATTTTTCTCAGCGATGACTGGAAGAGGCCGTTTCAGTGTGAAAGAAGACACCCAAAACATCCTAACAATACATCCTTTGCATTACTGCGAGTGACAAATGGCACAGTGATGTGACGCAGACCCAGATCGAATGGATTTGGACATTTCAGTCATACGAGCAGCGTGCTAGCTTACACTTCATGCTGATTATATCGCAGACTATGTGCTTGTTTGTCACATGCTTTGTGTCAAACAGCTTTGGACTCGATCACCTTATATAACAACACACTATTCTGCTCATCTGCTTAATCTGACACACACTGGATAACACTTTTTTTTGGGGGGGGCAGTAGCAGACAACCTTCATGCTCCAATCCTAATGCGTGCTCTGTGTCCCAATCCGCCTTTGCTGAACATTTGGCCTCAAATCTGCCGTTTTACAAACCGGCAACAATGCATGTTTTCACGTGTCATTCTCTTTAACAAATGTTCTTGCGGTTCTGCCTCTGTCCTTGGCAGTACCACGTTGCCCAGACCACTCTCCCACTTAACATTGTTATATTGTTACTGTGTCAATACTCATTCTCGATGAGCGATTCTCCTATTGTGTTCACACATAACAACAGGAAAAGCCTTTTGATTGGAAGCCCCGTGACACACTTTAAGCCCCCTCGATCCTCTTTTTTGAGTGAGTTGTCAGGGCTTTTTCCTAGCTGCCTCCCATAACAAAGAGCCTCCCTAAATTTATCACGCTAGACAAACCCCTTTAAGTTAATTACTCTGCACCAAGGACAACAACGCTGATGTGCGCTGACACAAAAACACTCAGGGTGGACAAGGCCGAGCGACTGGGAAGCCTGAGGGCAACCGCTGTCTGAGTCAGGGCATCTCTGAGCCGCAGCACTCAGTGGGCAAAGAGCAGAAGGGGCCGAGAAAGAGAGTGTAGGAACATTCACAAAGGCTAAAGAAAGCACTCCTCAAAGAACCACTGGCTTACTGTTACAGTAGATGCACACAGAGTAGGGAATGCAACTTTTACTCCAGCACTACAGGGTTTGCACTGGGATTAGTTACAGTCTGGGTCTGGTCATTTTAACTTTTAATTTCCTATATTTCATCACATTGTTTTCCATCATTATCCTTACTAAAGATGGTAACATGGTCATGTCTGGGAAAGTGCAGTGGTGTAATGGTTAGCACTTCTGCCTCCACTGACCTGCACCAGACATTTCCTCTGCATCCTTTTATTTCCCCCCCAGACAAAAAACAGGTGTAAATAGGTTAATTCTCCTGTTAGTGCCTTTGACTGGGTACAGATGAATATATGGAGTTGGTTTCTGAGTGTCTTTAATGGCAGCTCACTGTTCCAAATACCCTAAATACTAATGCTAATACTAGGTGTTGCGTAGATTAGCATTAGCATGGGTAAAATGCAGAAACAGAACTTCTCAATGCAAAAAATAAAGTGAATTTACTTTTAAAGTTATACAATAATCAGAAGGCATCCATTAGCATGAGAAAAACTTGTATTTGCATGCATATTACTTCCACATAAATTTGGTTGAGGTGGCTTGGGTGCTGCACCTAAATCTTAAAGAGGTGAAGTCCTACCCTTTGTAGTTTTGTCCTACTTGACCTTAATTCAGAAAAAAACATTATTGTAGTCAGTGGTGATGGACAAGTAACTTTTTGATGCCATTTTAATTTTGCCACCATTTACAGGTGCTGTTAGCCCTCTCCCTTGACCCTATTCTCCTATGAAATGGGACAATCTTTCACGACCTGTTATATCATCAGCGGTCATCGATGCCGCTATAAACAGATGCAACACCTTTGTTTCCTAAAGTATTCGCCATGCATCAGCAGCTGTGACCAGCTCTGTTGCATGGGCTTTGTTCACCTTTTTACGGCTATCAACTGCAAACCACAGAAATGTGATCTATAACACATTGAAACTGAAATTAAACAGTCAATCAAATGATCAAGGTGTTTTCAAATAAAATACATAAATTTGTGTGTTTCTTTCATCACACTGCTGCACTTTTTTGGCTGTGTTTACCTCCATCTTGCCAATGATTTGAACAGAATTATGGGAAATTTCTTCTACCCCTCCATTTGTAGTGCGGTCCTGAAAAATCTCCATTTCGAGGGCTAAACAGCATGACAACATGACAGAACTTGTAAAGATGTTGCTTCATTTAATAGTTTTTCATAACCTGTTCAAAGTTTGAGGTGAAATATGCTGAAGCAACATCTCCCCCTCTATTGGGATTGGCTGAAGTTGGAGCTGATAGCAGTCGTTAGCCTTCTCAACAGGAAATACTGACTTTGAGGAAAAATTTAAATATGTAGCTCAAGAAAAACTAAAATTCTTGCCTAGATTTTTTTTTTTTTTTTACACTTAGCTTGATATTGATTTTCATGTTTATTTAATTATCTTTTTATTACACAGAAACAATGTTCAGAGTATTTTTTTAATAAAATGAAAGTAGGATATTTCAGACAGGAATGATGTGTTTTCAGTGTCAAAATCTGCTAAGGGTGAAGCAAGATATGAGCTGATTAAAAAGCCCTTAATAGGCTTTTTTTTATCCCCAAACATAGGCCTAGTTCTTACAAAAATTATAAAAGCCTCTAAAAAAAAAAAAAAAACCTTAAAAAATGTAAAATAGCAGGTTCAGTTTATTGCGTCCAACTATTCTTGCATCATAATCTTAATTCTTGTTTTGTAAGTTCATGGCAACCTTGACCCTCAAATCTAACAAACCTAATCAGTTAACTCTCATGACCAAGTGAATGTTTGTACCAAATTTTAAAGCAGTTTGTCAAACTCTTCCTGTAACATCACATTTTCTAATGTAATGGAGACTGAGCAGCTGACAGACAAATGTTCTTAAGGAGATATATCGATGCATCTAAAACATGTCTCTCCAGAACATTAGTGGAGTTGTTTAGAAGCTCAGCTGTAGTTATTTATGCTTCTAGCTCCACTAAATTTCACAGAGAAGTATTGTAAACTGTTCTCACAGGTCAGCAACACTACAGACATATGATCATAAAAAACATGACACACAAGTGGAAATTACCAACAGGGTTACATTTGTTCAAATCTGAGCATAACTAAAGATACAAGGCAGTAAAAAGCAGCACAGACATTAATGTAGCAGTTAAATAAATCCAAAAACTTAACATAAACAGTGACAATTTTACTGGTATTAGCTCTTTTACTTAAGAAAAGGATCTGGGTATTTCCTCCACCACCTTGGATTGATCTAAAACAAGAAAGAGTTAACTCCCCCAACACAATCATTATGGATGAAGGCTGAGTGGATGGAATAAATTCTCATTAATGAGACTAAAAGATGGATTTAATCAAACCTGGCCTCCTTTTTTGTAGGCCACATCCATCATGTAGAAGTTTGCTTCTACTTAAGAAAGCCACAAAAAGCCTATAAAACATGTCAAAAATAAAATGCCTTTAAGGATAGACTCTGCGTTTAAGGTCAAAGTATTCATTAAAGAGGCTGCAGGTGTATTTTTACACATCAGTGACTTATTTTGGATCAAAGCTAAATGTTCAAGTTCAGACATCTATCATTTGTGATTAAAGGGGTCTGTAATGTATCTTTGAGTGCTTTTTCGTACATTTATCCATCCATTTCAGGTTTAATCCTTCTAATTACAGGCTTGTGAGACATCTGTGTGGTGCAGTGCGTTTTTCAGACCTACCCAGATCTCCTTGAACACTGTTGTCATGAGAGGTCCTGCTGGACGTGGTGGAGTCCCCATCACTAGGCCAGATTTGACCCGTTTTACGGACTCCGATGATGGAGGCCTCAGACACCATCACCTGCTGCTTCAGACGTTTCTGAGACAGAGGCGTGGGTGGGCTGCTGCTCTCAAAGGACTGCTGGGAATGCTGGGAAGGTGAGCGGCTTTTGTCCCTGTACATCGGGTAAGTGGTGGGACTGGGAGACACATGACTGGACTGGCCTGAGGAGAAGTCCTCCTCGCTGGATGTCAGGTTCTCATTTGAGCTGCAGTCTGGAGTGTAGCCCCCTCCTACCTCATCAAAGCTGCCAGGAGAGTATGAGCGCCTTGGCCAGGTGAGGTGGGCATCCTCCTCTATATTGTGGTCCCGGATATGGATGACCCGGGTGTCACCTTCGGTCATCATCCCCCCGACATATACAGTAGTGTAGGGCTGACACTCTGTGGATTTCCCAACGCTCAATCGGCCCACATTGTCTTTCTGGAAGTTTGTGCTGTTGACCTCTGCTTCATCATATGACCCATTGAAGCTGCAGTTCCCCTCGGTGGACCTCCCTCTATGAACAGACTTATTTATGTCCCCTGTGGCAGCAGACAGATTCCCTGGAAGCGAGTGCATGGACCTCTTACGCTCCATTTGCATGGCCTGACACCCCAGGGTGCTGATCTTGTCTGAGACTTCTCTGTCATTTACCTTGACCAGCCCTCGCTCATGGTGGTACTCCATATTTACATAGAACGGTTTGTCTGGACCACCCATCACAGACATCCCTCTGCCATCCCCAGCTGTGTGAGAGTTGGCTCTCCTGATGCGTTCAAAGTTGGATCTTAGCGCTGCCACTGAGCCAACTGGGAAATCCGGCAGCTCTGAGTCTTGACGGACCAGAGACATCCCATCTTTCTGTTTAGTCGGGGATGCACCATCCACCTCTGCTTCTGGATGTGGTTTACACCTCACCGGCTTGCTGATAACCCCCCTCTGCTGCTCCTGCACAGACCCCTCATCTGTATAGGACGTTTGGCTGTCCTGATCTCCATCACTCGCCTGTGGAGTCCTGTTAAATCCCCACCTCTGCCCATCGTACGACTTCCTCTCCTTTGCAAGCAAAGTCTGCAGGTAGATCATCCGGAATCGCTCTTTGTTTACCTCCTTCTCCAGGTCTCTGACAGATTGCTTGCATTTGTCCAATTCCTGTTCAATGTCTCCCTGGGACTTGAGCTCCATGCAGGGGGGATCTGACTCAGGGAACTGGGCTCTCCATGCCTCCACAAACCCCACTGGTTCAACCATTCTTACTACTCTTATCTAAAACAATCAAGCAATCAAGAACATAAACATAGATAATCCTAAAACTGAGCTTATGTGTCTATAAAGTACAACTTCCATGGTGAAGAAAATCAGAGAAAATTCAGGAAGAAAAAAACTCTCTATTCAGAAACAGGAGAAAAATAATCCTTAAAAGGCCAAAAAATCAGGGTGAAAACTCTCCAGTCCTTTATATAAAGTCGTAAAACAGTGAGGTAAAAGCCTGTGGTGCTGTATTCTCTGGAGGTCCTGTGTCCTCGTCGGGGTTTGGTGTCAGACTGACTCACAGTCCTCTGGTGTTTTGGCTCCTCGTCAGCCTTTACAGTCGCAGCACAAGGAGGAGGGGCCACATGGATGAGAGTTAAGATAACACTAAATCTGCGAAAAAATACAAAGATTATCCACCAGAGCCATGTTTCTCAGTAGACTGTCCAGGAAGAGCAGATTACAGTGAACGCAGCACTTATAGATGTCCCCACTAAGCACAAATACTAAAAAGACAATCTAATAATAAAGAGGGTTGTTTCGCATTTTAAAGGCAGAAAACATCCAACGATGAAAATAAGAACTGAGGAAGTTGTTGATCCAGTTCAGGTGGATGTGGACTGGACAACCTAACTCCGATGTTCCGGATTTACAAACATTTTACGTTTTACTTTCCGCGTCGTTTTTACCTCTTAAAATGAGCTTTTCCTTCCTTTCCCCTGCTGCAGCTCTGTGTGTTTGTTTTTCACCCAACACTCCTGCTGTTATGCTCTGAAAACTCGTATAATCCTGTCGGATCTACCAAAGTTCATTGTGTTGAAACGTCGAACCGCGTCTCGTGAACGTGTCGCCACCTGACGGTCAGCGTGGTGCGTTCAAGTACAGACTAAATCAGCTCTTTTACACCTTTGCAGAAGTACTGTAATATGGTGCAGTAGAAAAATAATTCAATTTGTAATAATAACTTATATTTATTTATTATTTATAAGAAAGAAAGAAAGAAAGAAAGAAAGAAAGAAAGAAAGAAAGAAAGAAAGAAAGAAAGAAAGAAAGAAAGAAAAATACTATATCTTATAGCTAAAATTATACCTTTACTCTCCAAGGTGCAGAGGAATCTAAGAGTTTTTCTGCGAGATGAAACATTTACTTTATATAAGTCACATAATGGCAGGCACCTTTCTGATATTTATCTCTGAGAGTCTCCATAAATATACAACAAAGATATGCATGAAACAAAATATGTGTACTCATTATTAAGAAGGGGAACAGTTAAAAAATATATTTAGTGCATATGGAACTCTGTTGAGTCCACTATTTTTAAAGTTTTTACAGACCTACCCCTAACCTTAATTGGGTATTGGGCTATTTTTATGTGTTCAGTGTTCAGGTGAACCAGTACAGTTTCTATTATACTCATATTTCAGTTGTGAATAGTTTTTTGTAGCTCACGTATTTCCTGTATATTCCACTTTTAACTTGATAGAGAGACTGATAAATGCATATGGTAATTTTACCCTTACTATAACAACAACACTAATGGTGACCTGAGACATTATACATGGAATTGTACTTCTTCTCCACTACATCTCAGATGAGCATCAGGACGTTTGTGAACTCTGACTCATTTACACTTCACTATATCTCTGTTGACTCACTGATATTGTACATTTTACTCCACTTCATTTTTCATTTTCCTCTGGGGTGGGGGTTTGTAAATTTGTTAATTTTTTTTTTTTTTTTTTTTTTTTTTTTTTTTTTTATCAGAGACACCATTAACATGTAAATCTTACTGAATATGATGCATTGCTGTAGATTAAACAACCTGAGGTCTACATAGTTCCACAGCAGTTAAATGTAACATGTGCTTTACTGCAGCAATAAAATTTATCCAAAAATCTCCTGTACTTTATTAAATGTTATATACGGTGGTGGTCAAATGTTTTGGCAGTCTCGTTGTATAATGTGATTTATTTACACAAAGGTTCTTTGAAAGGTTTATAATCAGCCCTCTGAAAAACACTGATAAAGCAGTCTTTACTATCATAAAAATGTCACTGCCAAAGGTTTTGGTCATGATTAAATATCATATTTAAACTTATTTAGCTCAACAGGAGAGAAAAACATGTAGTTTGAAATAGTTAAGACTTGATTCATTTTAAGAAGTGCACTAATTTGTAAATAATCACAGGATTTTTAATCCTCTGGTTCAGTCAGATGTCAGAATTTACAACTGTTAACATTTTAATATATTTAATGAAGGAAATCATTACTTTAACAGCATGCCCGTGTGAAGAACAACAACACTTAAATTTCAGTGATTTGTTTAAAAAATTATCTTGAAATGTATTTATTTATTATATCGTAATGTGGGAGTGGCGCTGTGCACTTTAAGCTGTTCACAACCCACCAGAAAACAAACGAAGAAGAACTACTTCCTGTTGACGCTTTAGCGGCCGTTGACATGACAACAGTACCTGTGTGCGCTAGCTAGTAGCTCTGTTAATTGAAGAACCCGACAGGCCCCGATGTACACTGTCCTCCAGATTTATATATAAAAATTGTAAATGGTAAATTCAGTCGGTATTTGTTTTTTTTAATAGGATAAATTAGTCGAACGTTTATTAGCTTAGAGGCTAATCTGTAAAAGTAGCGGACGAACAGAGAGCGACTCGTCCGTCTCTCAAAATGAGTGAACAGCTCAAATTCATCGTTGAACAACTCAACAAGGACCCATTCAAGAAAAACTTTAACCTCATCACGTTTGACTCCCTCGAACCGATGCAGCTACTCCAGATTTTAAACGATGTTCTGGCTGAAATAGATCCAAAGGTGGGTGATGAGACTGAACAAAAAGTACTTACGGAAAACATACTTGTCGAATTGTGTCAGCGCAGGCTTTAATATATATGTTAATATGCGCTTAGTAAAATGTTTGCTTTTGTTTTCAGCAAGCTATAGATATCCGTGAAGAAATGCCCGAGCAGACTGTCAAAAGAATGTGTGCTCTTCTGGGGATGCTGAAATATAAACCTCCTGGAAACCATTCTGATGTGTAAGTAACTGTACACTATGAAAATAACACCGTCCGCTCATTTAATTTAACACGTTGGTGTTGACTGTCTTACTTGTATTATGGTTATACTTTGTACACAGTGTTTTGTTTATTTATTAGAATTCTTAATAGCTGTGACGATATAGAGGCCCCCAGGTCCTCATTGACATGGACACACACACACACACACACACAATAATTGGAGACACACATACATGCATACATACATACATTCAAGCACATGTAATTCTCGATTCAGTATTTTGTATTATTTTATATCATGCCATATTTGTGGATATAAATAATGTCTACTACAAGAAAGGTTCCCTTCCTTCAGCCCAATTTTTCGTTATCATTGTCATTAAGCCAAAAAATAATCCACATAATTGGTGAACATTTAATATAAAAAAAAAATAAAATCCTGCCCAACATCCTTGTAGACATGACCTTAAAAAAATGAACTACACAATAGACCAAAGTGTTTTCTAATTTTATTAATCTTCACACAAGTCTCTATGGTAATTTTAAGGAAGTGTACGTTGTCTAATGGTCTTATCCCAAGACCATTTTGATTCTTGTGTGATTGTGTCCCTGTGTGTGTTTGTGTGTCCTCCCATTGTACTTGAGTGATACTTTTCTTGTTTGTCAACTCATTTTGGACTGTTTTTATGCTTACACCACACATGCACTAAAATTTACAAAAGCATCCAAAAACCCTAAAAACAAAACTTGCTTAAGTTCATCAGGAACTATCTGCACTGATTAGATGTGGCTGCACTCATTTTATTTCATTTACATGCTTTTTAGATATATTAATACTGCTTATGTGCCCAAATGGCTTCAGTGATGCACCTGAATCTCATAACAGTGAGGAAAATTTTGATATTAGCAACACACTCATTACACATCAGTGTCCACACAAATCACCACATGTTAAATACATATAAGACATTACAGTCATGAAATGTCAAGCAAAAATAATTTTTCAAAAATGTAAATTTGTGAACAAATATAATTTACTGCTATGTGTAAGTGCATGTAAATGAGATTGTGCTTCTCCATTTTATATAGGAGTGGTTTTAGACAGGGTCTGGTTACTGGCAGCAAACCCGTGGTCCACCCAATCCTTTACTGGCTGCTGCAGAGAGTCCCTGAGTTGAAGAAAAGAGCGTACTTGGCTCGATTTCTCGTTAAACTCGAAGTACCTGCAGAGTTCCTGCAGGATGACGTCATCAATGATACCTATCACCAGGTTTGTCAATAAACTGAAGTCCTGAAGCACCCCTCACACACTCTTTCTTACACTGCTTTCAGAACCTGAGTTGTTATGTAGATGTTAGAGAGTGAGCAAGTCTTTTTTCCTCTATAATCAGCCAACTTGATGCTTTCTTGGGTAGCATATAGTCCCATGTCGAATGATCTACCACTGAACACAAATTTCATATCTGGTTGCTTTGTGTTACATTCCTGTGTATTGTCTCTATTACTGCAGCTGTATCTAGCTCTATAGCCTGCAGGGGAAATAATTTGTACCTTAAGTATATTTTATATGTTAACTCCTGGGTCTTTGAGAAGACAAAATAACAAAATATGTTTATGTTATATGTTCAGTATGAAGAACTGGTGGAAGGTTTTAAGACATACCATAAGGAGTGTGAGCAGCTGAGGACTTCTGGCTTCTCCACAGCAGAGATAAGAAGGGTAAGAGACAAAGAAATGCCTTTTAGTAGTAATAAATGTCTTTTTGAGCCATAACTGATGTTTCTCTCATGGTAAAATAACATTCATTTTTTTGTGCTTGTTTGCATAATTCACTGTAATAATTTCTTGTTTTTCTTCAATAATAGGACATTGGTGCAATGGAGGAAGAGAAAGACCAATTAATCAAACGTGTGGAGAGGTTAAAGAAGAGGGTAAGGCAGACTGTCCCAGGGGGGTATTCTAGTCTGGTAATGCTTGGAAGGCTTTAGGATTCACTAAAGAATGAAAACATGACCCTAGACGTAAATTATCAGCTTCTCTAATAGAATAGACAAGAGTCTGACATGCCGTGAGGCTGTAGTAAAAAGGCTGTGAAATAATGAGGTGTTGACTTAATGCGTTTGACTTACTTTTAGACTGTGCCAAAAGGTGAAACCTGAGTCTGTTTGAGGTGCTTAGTTATTTCAGTTGAGCATGTGATAGCCTTGCCAGCGGATGTCACCATTTTAATGTCCACTAGGTGGAGACAGTGCCCAACCATCAACGGATGCTGGAGCAGGCCAGACAGCTGCGAGTGGAGAAGGAGAGAGAGGAGGCACTGGCTCACCAGATGCAAGAACAGAAAAACCAAGTAAATGATGCTTGTGGTTTATCAGTACATTTCATGGTATTTTTCACCCTGATATGAACATGCAGTGAAACTATGCACGATCCCTTGTGTTTTCTGTGGACTGGAGAATGCACGCTCATTAAAGATATGATTTTTTGTTCAGCTGTTTCAAGCAGAGCAGAGACTACAGAGATCGCAGCAGCAGTTGAAGGATTTGCGGCAGGCAGCAGCAGATGCCAGTCCAGAGAGTGAGTCACCACGCCATGCTGTTTTCTTTGCACCACACAGCTGGAGGGAAGTTCAAGGACGCAGCGGAGCGACACCAGGGTCCCCCAGTTAATAAAGTTTCATCTGTTGAAACCCTCCAGTTATACGCATCTTTGAAGTGCTATAATAGAGCTTATCCAATGTGAAATTGTCTTCTTTTGTTCTCATCCGGTGTCAGGCTCTTCAGCTAGAGAAGAGATTTACACGTTTGCAGTTTCTAAAATGACTCACACAGTGTAGGCTAAGGTGGAGCTGCACGATTAAAGCGAATTATCTCAACTACTGTTATGTGTGTGCACAAAGACCAGGGCGGAGCCACACATTGTAAACATTGAGCTTGGCCCAAATCTAGGTGTCATGGTTTATTTTTCCCCATTTACAGCAGGTTTGTATATTATTTGAGACACAAGCATGTACATCATTAGGAAAACATGATAGCTGCAGAGCAGAAACAATCATCCTGTAGACCATGGATCCTGATTTTGCTGTAATTTATTGTACTCTGACTGTCGTTGATGGCATGTCAACTGTAAAATATTCTAAAATAACAGAACATGTGAAATGTTACTCCCTGTTGCTTTGTTTGGGCATTTCTTTTGTTAGAATATCCAAAAGTAGCATGAAAGTACAACCTTTCCACTATCTGAATGGGTCAAAACACCTTTGAAAAGTGTCAGCAGAACACATGCATCTCACAAAGACCCACTGGTGCATTTGCTGTATATATCTGGATATGGGCTGTCTTTGATGTTCTGTCGGTCGGTGCATATACACTATATGTGATGTTTAGTTTGAGATGTCCCTCTCTCAGGTTTAATGAAACGACTTGAAGAAGAGATCAAGATCAACTCCTATATGGTCTCTGAGAAGCTCCCCAAGGAGCTGGACAGCATGAGGCGAACAGTGCAGTACCTTCAGAAGGTGGCGTCTGAGCCTGCCATGGGCCAGGCCGACCTGCAGGAGCTGGAGGACAAGGTCATCATCAGGGGGCTGTGTTTGTTACACATTTTATTTATATTCATATTTTATTCCACTGGTCTCTGACTGTTCTGTAATTTGCCTTTTTTTTAATTGTTTTTTTTTTTTTATAGATCAGAGAAGTTGATTCACAGATAAATCAACTGATCGAAAAGAGGATGATGAGAAACGACCCAATGGATGACAAACTGACTCTGTACAGGCAGCAGGTCTGCACTTTTTTTTATTTGTGTCATCTCTGTTTTCAGGCATCTCACAAAGGGCTATCAGTATATTTATTTATGCCAGAAAATATCACTGTCTAGACATTTTTAAATTAACATGTATTTGACTCTTCCAGTTCTGATACTGATTAGACTGGGAAACAAAAAACCTTTTGTCTAATAATGGAGGAAACATCTTTTTATTAGTATTTATGCAGAGACTGTACAGACAATATGTTACAAACATGAGTGAAACATCTTATTTTGACTAAATTAGGAATGCTGATTCCAAATCTATGATCAGAATTTATCCAGCACATTTTGACAGTCTGAAGGTAATAATATATGCAAAATTGCTCATATTTACTTATAAATGCGAACTTCAAGCCAATGATGATGAATAAACCAAATTAGCTGAGCCCATCAACTTGGCCCTGAATGGTTCCAAAATGTTACAGACACTTTTTCTGGGTTGGTTGGTTGGTTTATTGTGGTCGTGAAACAACAGTCAGTACAGTACAGGGTTCATCGATGTAAGACCAATGCGATAGCAAAACGGGAGAAAAAATAATATTTAAGAAAAAAACAAAAAAACATCAATAATGGCGTTGCAACTAAAAAAAGGAATAGGCTGAAGTTAAAATCTTTTTTTCCTACCCTTTCAATTATTATTCACATTTGTTACAATAAACAGTCCTTTTTATGTAAAGGTGTGAGTGGAGGTTTGGGGGAATATGGGATCACCAATAAGTTCTACCATCTGGTGTCCAGGGAAAATGTTCCCTTTACCTGCACCCAATTTTTCTTTTTGGTATTGAAAACATCTGAATTTTGGTCACTTAGAATTTATAGAACTAAAATTATAGCAGCAGACTCCTACAGATTTGCCTTTTTAGATAAAATCTGGTATTTTTCTCCTATTTGCAAAATAATTATTGGCCAGCAATATTAGTAATCTGAGAAGAATATAATATACATTTTCAGTAAAATGGGAACTCCCACACAAACTCTGTTGAAAATCCTTTAAGCCAATAATCAGACAATTGCTAGTGTATAATAGTAAGAGATAATTAATCCCTCATCCCATTCTTTCACAAAGGAGTGATAATCCCATTAAGAACAGATATTTCTGTATTTCTACTTGTTGATAGCCAGTAGTTTTTTTCAGTCACATATGTACACCCCCTCTCAGTTTAACAGTTAGAGTCACCAACATCTCTTATCCTGTGTTTTTATGTCTAATCTAATGTGATTCTTTCAGGCCTCCATCATCATTCGAAGGAAGGAGGCAAAAGCCGAGGAGCTTCAGGAAGTGAGGGAGGAGCTGGCGACAGCTGAGCGGGAGCTGAGACAGAGGACCAGCCAGGGCCGAGGGGGAGATGGAGAGGAGGTCATCAGGGGTGATGAGGTACACCGCCGCTTCTAAGAATATCATGCACCATACATGATATTTAGCTGTTTCTGGTGACTTTGGACAGAAAACAAGCATCTTCTGTCTGACCTTCTTCCTTTGGTTTGATGTAATATCTACCACATCATTTCCAGAGTCTTTATCTTTATCTAAGTGCACATATCGCAGATTTTCAAACTCCAGAAAACACAAGAGGCTATTTCTGTTCTTATCCAAACACAGACAGGCTCACTGTCTAATGTTACTTATCCCTTTTCCCTGCTCTCTCCAACATTCCCATGCAGATCTATAAATAGATCACAACAGAGAATATCCAGAACAAGGAAATGTACTGGAGAAACGGCCTTGGAAGTTGGCCTTTCCTCTAATCTTTAGTGTAATCAGTGTCTTAATTCAACTCATCTGAACATACTGCACAGACTGAGCATACAACCTTTGTCTTTATTTATATCTCATGATGAAGATGTACTCCCACATTTCAGGCATGGCATTGTCTACTCTTAACTGTCACAATGAAGAATTGTACTGAGCTGAAAGAGCGAGGGATGACAGCCTAACAATATTGATGCACTTGAGTCAGAAAGTGTTGAGGAAGTGCTGCTTCTTTTACTGTACATTAAGCTTAAAGACAGCTCTGTATTAACAGAGAAGCGCTGATAGATGGGGGCTGTGCTGTGAC
Source organism: Maxillicosta whitleyi (assembly GCA_029822895.1). Classification (NCBI taxonomy): domain Eukaryota; kingdom Metazoa; phylum Chordata; class Actinopteri; order Perciformes; family Neosebastidae; genus Maxillicosta; species Maxillicosta whitleyi. Next base: position 2,476 of record JAPSES010098428.1, on the reverse strand, counting down.
CCTATGCACTGTGTGGATGAAAATTTTTATAGCGTGGTGTTTGACGCACATCCACATCCACGAGGTGAGAGCTGGGCTCGCTGCAGAGGCACAGCAGTGAGAGGCACAGCATGTATGAAATTGTGACAGCTTTCTCTCCACTCCCCCATCTGTCCTGTCGCTGTCAATCCCTGTGGATGGTGCAACATTTGTGGTTTGGGCAAGGGTTTGTCCTGATGCTGACCCTGACCCTGACTTTTCTGTGTGAAAGTAAAGAAAAAACTCAAAGTTCCCAAGAAGATTTCTTATTTTATGGTTTATGATGATAGGGACTGATAAACTGAAAACAGCTGGCCAATACACGTATATTATGTTTGTAGGAGAAAAGTGAAAACAGACTGTATGTACATGCACATAATGTTCTGGTTTTTGAAGACGATAAAATTCTTAATAAACTGTTCACGTGACTAATGACAATAATTATAATAGGATTTTCTCCAGTTTTCTATTGGTGGTAAATGTTCCTCTTTGTGAACTCAGCCTCCTTCTTTTCATTTCTTCAATCACCTTCTACCACCTCCATAAACCAGTTAATATCATCTCTCATAAGGTTTTATAGTAGGTGCTTTCCTCCATCCAACTTTTCTTTAGATCATCCACTTCCATCCACCTAGAGAGGACCTTTATCTTTATTCTACCTGCCCATAAACAGAAGCTGTGAGCTGTAACAAAACATGCAGATTAGATTAGTTTTCCAAATATGCTGTGTATATGTCCAAAGAATCCTCATAATTTGGAATAATATTAACATATCCCACATATTGGAAAATGCTTTATACATCCCTAAAGTAGAAAATCCAAACATAATATATTGTTTATTTGACGTTGCATTCAGAATATTGTCCAGTTTTTATGCATGTTAATGTACTCACAGCAGTAAGATGTAAACAAAGTATAGAAACATGCATACGACAAATTAAACTGAATTCAACAAGATACCAAAAAATAGCATTCAATCAAAGGTAAGAATAAAAGATGATGTTACTGCAGCAGAAAAAGACATTTAAAATGGTAAAATATATGCAGTTCCTAATCCTGTTTTGAAGTGTAAATTATTAAATACTATTTATCTTATGTTGTTCTGTTATGCAGCCTCTCAGTTCTAACTGAACCACCCCCACCTCCTTCCCAAAAAGCCAACTCTGCTCTCATTTGCTGGTTTACAGCAGCTCAACACCCACCAGGATCAACCAATCAATCAACCAAATATTATTTATATAGTGCCAAATCGTAACAAAAGTTATCTCATTACACTTTACATAAAAAGCTGGAACCAGACTGAAGCTAATTAACAGAAACCAACAGAATCTTCCAGAAGCAGAGGGTAAAAGAAGGGGGGGGGGGGGCATGGATGAACAGCAAACTGAACTAGAAATGTTAAAAACAGGTGATTCTAGTATAATTACCAATAGCTAGCACAAAATTCCATAACTGATAATACTGCTACTACAAATACAGGTATTAACAGTGGATAAACTACTGCAGCTGTTAGTGCAAAAAATATATGAAGAGCTCTTTTCCAAAATGCTATAGATCCATTTTCAAAAATTAAGTTTTTTTATTGTCTTTCTCTGTCAATATCACTGAAATCTATGTTATAATGTTTAAAATTGTTATGGAAATAGCAGATAACATTAACCTAGTTCCAATTTTCCTGATGATATCTTAAAATCAGACCATAAAAAACGAAATAAAACATTTTAATTAAATGGCTTTTATAGCGTTTTGGAAAAGAGCTCTTCATATACAAATAATTGGATTTATTCAGTTCCTGTCAGCGCCATGTACAATCAATAGCAGAAAAAGTTTTTCTTCTTTTTCACATTCCTTGTTCAAAATATAAACTTTTACATGCCATCCTCACAGGTAGAACTTGGGTCTGATCCAAAGTATGAGGAATGACACCACGAACAACCTCAGCAGCAGAGATTACAGCAGATTACTCATATATATTCTGTAATGGTAATAAGATAACATAAATCAGGTATATGCAGTATGTGGAAAATGTTGTAAAATGCTGCCGGAAGTCGATACATTTTACATTTTACGTAGGTGTGATCATGTATTTTGCACCTGGAACACTTGACCATTTGTGAACATTTGGATGAGCTGCATTTATTATGCAAGTAGAAAAGTGTTGCTTTCACAGTAGCTGAAAACCGGAACCTTTGACTCACAAGGAATACATCTACAGATCATTTACATAATCACTCATGTTCTGACACTCAACTTCCTTTCAGAAAATAATGAGGAGTATATTACAAACGGTCATAGGTTTGTTTCTGACGGTGATGGATGAGAGAGTCACTGAAGTATTGATTGAAGATCTATATCCAAGATGCTTATTTTCTTAAAGGGGACATATTGTTCCAAACTCATTTCTTGGGGTAATGTTGCTCCTGTTTGGGTCTGGTCTAGTCTGATAAACACTCCAAGT
>JAPSES010098401.1:0-20021 GCA_029822895.1 Maxillicosta whitleyi | reverse complement strand
AAATGTTCGAGGCTAATAAGAAGTGATTACATCTGTGGTTATTAGTCTTTGTCCTTCACATCAAACATCACCTTCTGGTGTTCATGCCCCTGATCCAGCTGAGCTTCTGTTCCTGTGCTGGGGCAGCTCTTTGTGGACCGCTGTCAGGCCCGTCCCCTCAGCCTTCCACGAGCCTCGCTACATGGGCATCGCCATCCACAATGAGCTTCTTCTCTCCTCCATGTTCCACCTGCTCAGGTAAATGTCACTTAACAGATTGTGTGTTTTTGTACTTCATGGTTCAATGGATGTGTTCTCTGCTTCCCTCAGGTTTACCTTTCCATCTCTGCATCCTGATTGGATGTTGCTACTTTCCTTCACACACACCCATGTCACCATCACCGTGACACTCGCCCTGCTCTTCATCCCTAAGGTAATCAGTGTTTATATGTCACGTTCACTCTGTTCAAGAATAAAAATCTCAAATAAATCAAATGCAATAAGTCAGCATTTAGTATTTTCTGTCTCTAAGTATAGTCTCGTTTTAGATTAAATACAAATACTACTAATGCAAAGATGCACTGTATATATGCAATAAATTGGCAAGTAGACATCATATAAAAGATACATTTTGTGTACAGTGCCATATTTATAACATCTTACAACAGCCAACAGAGATGTGTCCATCTAAGCTGGAAAACATTTACTTCAATTAGCATTTTACCAAATTAATGAAAATTTGATGTTATGTTAAGTTGGTACAATAAGCAAATGTAAAATATACAGATGTTATCATGTGCATATAGAAATTATTTGAAGAATATCTATAGAGACTCTAATGGAAATTCATCTTGTGGTTATGAAGACACTTAATTTTACAAATCCATTGTTTATTTATATCGTAAAGTTCTTATATATTTTTTCTACATATATTTTCTCAATTTTATCTTGTGCATTGGTGGAAAACAAAGCAGGTTCTAGCTGCAGTTCTAATACATTTTATTTTTATTTTAATCTTTGTTGCATTGGTGATTGTTTTCTCTTAAAGTTTTTTTTTTTTTCCATTATTAATTTTACTTGTAAGTCTTTTTAATAATAACCCTTCAATGCACTAACCCTCCTGATTTTTAAGATATGTATTGTTTGTTTGTGCTTCTTCCACAGTTTATCCATGTATCTAAGCCTGGGAGGGCAGAGATTGCAGCAGAGGTGTATGAAGATGAGGTGGACTTGCGGCGCTCTTGTTCATACCTCAACAGCAGCTTTCATTCTGCTTGGAGTGAACACAGTGTGGATCCAGATGACTTTAGGGTAAACCCACTTGTCCCCTCAGAAAGATGTTACCACTTTTCATTAGGACATAACTTACCAAAAGCAGAAGAAATTCCAAAACTCACACTTAAATAAGCAAAATAAATGTCCCTTAATTTCAGTCTTGGCCACATACACTTAAACATGTGTTAAATCACAATTTTAAATGATAATAATTATAACATAAACAGTTAATCCAGTCTATGGTAGAATAAACATATTTTGTACTACCTTTATTCTCCACCCTTTATCCCTTCCCTGTTCTGACCTGTGATCTTACTTGAAATGTGTCTTTTACTTTCCTGACTTATTACTCTCAATGTCTTTTCCTGTTCCCAATCATTCCAACCAAACCTTTCTTCAACTCCTTCCCTTCTTTATACACCAGGAGGAATTGAAGAAGCTATATGCCCAGTTAGAAGTCCACAAGACCAAGAAGATGGCAGCAAACAACCCCCATCTACAGAAGAAGCGAAGTTCTGCATGTGCAATAGGAAGATCCATTATAAGACGCATCGCTGAGATCCCAGAATCCATGAGTCGACAGTATAGTCGTGAGGAGAGAGATGGATCCTTTCACAGCAGAAGTAACCAGTCTGATTCGTTTAGGAGGACCCCAGATACTGTCAGTATCAGTTACAGAAGTTCAATAAGAACACCATCACCATCTCTGCGGAAATCTCAAAGTGATCACCACTATGTCAGGGAGAGAGACTCTTCAATGCGAGACTCCATGTTAAGGACAGACACTGTGAAAAGATGCTCTCAGCGATCTGAGACGGACTCTTTGGACATTCCACCAGGAGTCTGTAAGTCAGCCAGTGCTCAAAACCTAACCATAGATACCAATCTCCTGCATCCTGACCACACAAAGCTTCATAAGTCCTGGAGTTTGACCTCCACGACTACCCATTCTATGGAAAACATACCCAAAGTGAACAGATCCAGCACGGTATTGACAAAGTCAAGAGAAAGTATGTCCATTGGTGAGCAGACCAGGAGTGCCCTTCAGTCAGAGTCATTTGATAAGGCTGAAATCTGTCCTTGGGATGTAGAACAGGAACCATCAACAGACAAGAGTCAGAAACATGTGACCTATGCAAACTCTGAGGTTAGTGTACAAAATGACCCAAAATCCCCACAGACACTCATTTGTCCTTGGGACTATGCACCACCTGTGGAAAAGAAACCATCTGAGGATAAAAGTGAAGGTGAATCCCCAAAACCAGGGGCTCCTGTGTCTGCAAGTGCACCAGGCTCTCCGAGACCAAAGGTCACAAAGGATCAGCGTGTCTTCTCCTTACGAACCTCCACAAACAGATGGCTTTCTGTGAAATCATTTATGGGATCTATAGATGGATCAAGCAAGACCAGTTTAAACAGAGAAGATTCTGTGTCACAAAAAAGTCAGGAAAGTGTGGCCACAACACCAAGATCAGGACCATCTAGTCGACGTCCAAGCATGGAAAAGAGGTCATTGCAAAAAAGAAGTCTGACAACAGTAGATGGAAAACCATGCCTTGTGAAGCAGAATGCAGTCAGACTGTCCTCTGGAGATTCTTCTGACAGAAGCCCAAGAAGGCTTGTAGTAGTAAGGTCTGTCATTTACCCTTCAGATGTGGATGATATGCAAAAAGATGGCACATATGAAAATGTGTTTTTATCTAGGCAAAACAGCAAACGAAGCAGTGTAAGTTCTTGGGAAACTGTTAGCAGTTCAAGAACTCCCTCAACTCACAGGAAAGGGAGTAACCGTTTTACACCACCGCGTAAGGTTTCTCACTCAGATGTGTGTCCGTGGGACCTAACTAGTACCTCTCAGCAAGGAGAAGGACTAAAGCAACAGCAGAGTATTAAAGCAGACATATGTCCATGGGAGTCACAGGTATCCGAAAGATCAAATGTTTGTCCATGGGACTCTCAAGACCAAGGGCATATCAAAAGACAAGTAAGTGGTCGAGGTGAATTGTGTCCTTGGGAATCTCATGACATCCCTATTATTTCTTATAGAACCCCATCCAAAGATTCCCTGAAGCAAGACTCTTTGAAACGTTCGTCAGACATATGTCCCTGGGAGTCTCCAGAATCACCACAATCTTTAATAAGACAAGATAATGAATATGCCAATGTTTGCCCTTGGGACACTCAAAACAAGCCTGAAGTTGTATATGAAAATTTAAATCCTTTGAACACCAAAGGGTCCCTGACAGTGCCATTACAACAAGAAGTTATGAAAGCTGCTGTTTATCCTGGTGCTCCAAGAGAAGGTTTTGATATTCAGCAACATTACCAAGCAAAATTATCTGCCTTTCATGCAGGATCACAAGTGACTAAGACATCAGAAAGCTGTCCTTGGGATTTCCCTGAACCTCCCAAAGTCCTGGAAACTATTTGTCCATGGGAAGAAGGGAACACAGAGACATCCACAATAAAAACAAACACAAACCTAACCTCACAAATGACTGTTAAGGCAGATATCTGTCCCTGGGAAACTGAGCATCAGGAAAAACCAGAAGCTTGCAGAAAAAGTGGTCCAGCCTTGGAAGTCACTTCAGTGCAAAGAGACAGCAAAGATAAACTGGCAGATGTTTGTCCATGGGACACTGAAGGCCCAAACTCAGGAAAGACAGAGCCATCCAAAATATTACAGAATCAAGATACAGCTCGAGAAAATGTTTGTCCATGGGAGACAGGGGGAGCAGAAACAATCAAAACTCACGTTTCAGAAACATCAGAGAACTTGCAAAGGCAGGATAATTTACCGGAAAATGTTTGCCCATGGGAGACAGAAGAATCAAAAGTTGTCAAAACACAAGACAGTGGTCGGATAAATGTTTGTCCATGGGAAACAGAACAACCAAAAGTTCTCACAAAACAAGACAGCAGTCGGACAGATGTTTGCCCATGGGAGACAGAAGAATCAAAAGTTGTTACACAGGACAGTAATCGGACTGATGTTTGCCCGTGGGAAACAGAACAGCCAAAAGTTCTCCAGAAGCAAGATAGTGCTCGAGCTGATGTCTGCCCATGGGAAACAGAACAACCAAAAGTTCTCCAGAAGCAAGATAGTGCTCGAGCTGATGTCTGCCCATGGGAAACAGAACAGCCAAAAGTTCTCCAGAAGCAAGATAGTGCTCGAGCTGATGTCTGCCCATGGGAAACAGAACAACCAAAAGTTCTCCAGAAGCAAGATAGCGCTCGTGCAGATGTTTGCCCATGGGAGACAGAAGGACCAGATGTAGTCAAAAGGCAAGATGATACTGGAATAGAGGTATGTTCACTACCCAAAACTGAAAGCAAGACTGATATTCCCAACAGTGTCAAAGAGGATTCTTTACAGACCATGGAGCCACCAAGTATAGAGGAGACTCCAGCAGGAATCACCACAGCAGAGTTAGATGATTCTAAAACAAACCTAGCCCTTGGTCGGCGTGATGCTTTGTGTCCATGGGAGATGGTACGAACCAGTTCAGGTTCATTCACAGACAATACCTCAGATGTGTTTACATGGGAACCAGAGAACATTCCTGAGGAAGATGAAGAGGATGATGCAGAATGTGCAGCTGAAGCCCTTGTATTTCCACCTGACCTGTGAACTAAATTGAACCAGCACTAACTTTATTTTGACCATTCCTATTAAATTGTTGGGGCAGTTCTCTCATAAACAGTTTTGCTGTTTACGTTTTGATGGTTAATAAGGTCTTTGTTTTGTCAGAGTACAGGGTCAGTTACAAAATAGTTTCTGTCCAGCTTGAAAAGCTGATAGCCTTTTTTTACTGGATATGTACTTGTCAAGTAATAGACTGGACTGTCTACTTTGAACACGCCACTGCCACACTATGCCTGAGGGCGCTGGACACTAAAAGTTGTGCCACAAACAAGTTTTGTAATATTGAGGCATATATCTGAAACTCAAGAGACCCTTGTTGATCCAGCAGTGCAACGATGATTTTTAGTTGACTGAAGGGCATCTAAGGCATTTAGATGAATTCCCTTTTCTTCCTTCTTTATCCCATTTTGAATATGTTTTTTTTTTTTTTTTGTCCTTGTATGTTTTACGTGACAAATCAGATATCCACTATGTATGTACGTACAGTATGCTGGACCCACGGCAAATCCTGGACAATCTAACATTCTAATTATCTTGATTTGTTGAGATTACTTTTCTACTCTTATATAGTATAGCTCAGATTACAATGATTGTCAAACCAAATCTCAATCAAGTATTAATCATCAATAAAACTATGTATACATATTATCCCAAATGACTGGACCACATGGCAGTGGGTAATATCAGATTAAGACTATTTTTTTTAAAAATTACTTTTATTTTGTACTAACACATGTAGAAAAATGCAAAACGTAAAATATGCAAATGGAATAATTTACCATAAAACCAGACATTTCACTACTAAAAAAATCCTCTGTCAAATTTAAGTGGAAACTGCATCATCATTTTTATATCTGAAGAAATGGATGCTGTCCATTTTATATGAATACAGTGTACAGGAAATGGATCCCACATTCATTTTTTTTTTTTTTGTTTTTTTTTCTCATCTGGGACTAACATTAGATTAATGGTCTGTTTTTTTTCACTGTGAATAGGGAAATTCATACAGGATTCTGTAGCTACGCCTGGAATATGACAATATGTGAAGCAAACAATGAATGAATTTTACTGCAATTGAAAGTAATTCTTGGTAAAATAATTTTTTTCCATTGAAAAAATAGTCATCTTTAACGTGACAATATCCACAAATATTAGCAGCTAAAAATGTGCCAGCCGAGAAGAATTGAAGATCATTTGCAATTATCAATTTATTCAGCAGAATTTTAAAGTTCTGTCAAAAAAGTTAAATATGTTGAAAGTTTTCCTAAAGAGCCCTGTAATTTGGTACTAATTCAGTGAACATCAATTCATCAAAAATTATCAGACGTTGGCTGTAGTTAAAATAATGTTGAAAAAAGCCAAAAGAGAGCAAAATAATTTTATTAAGGACTGACAGAAAGTAAAACTCTATCTTTGTAACTTTTGTAACTCTAAAGATAAAACTGATAATAAAGTAAATTAAATGGTTTTAAATAATAACAGCATACTAGGTTGTTTAAAAAAAAAAAAAAGTTAATCTACATGAACCCATATAAATCAGGGTTAGAATAAACAATTGCTCACATGACATTAATGATTTTTTTGTCGTATACTGTGACATTCAGGGCCCTAAAACTCCCCCTAAAACATTCTCCTGCCTGAACACACACAAGCAGTTTTCCAAAATTTCCATTTAATTGTTTAGCGACCTTAGTTTTCATTTAGATGTAAGGCAAAAAGGCATGACAAAATATCAATTTCACATACCCAGCTATGTGTATAAGTGGCACGAATTTACCAATTCTTGAAAAAAATACCATCTCATTCTAATCAATACCTCATACAACCATATTAGTAATATTCTCACATCCTATCGTGAACAAAAGTGATATTTTTCATGTTCCCCTGTCCTGTATGTTTTGTTAGCTTAACAGCTAAATTAGCTTAGCGGTGATGTTAGCTTAGCACTTAGGCAACCACCAAAGTGTATCAACTAACCATTACACTATAATTATTCAGTCTGTTAAGTCTATAAATAACAAATTAATTCTCAGAAAAATATATGAACATAATTTAAAAGTTTTGGACATAACATCCTGAGGTTCTGATTTAATTCTGTAGCAAAGGAGTTGCAATGTTGGGAAAAAGTAGCATATGTTCTATTTCTACACACCATAGATGTATAGATTAAGAAGAGTTAAATATGAACTATAACAGTAATAAATACCATAATAAATACTGCCACTCTAACCAGAATTTACTTCAATTGATATGCCTCGTCGATCCTTTTAAATATGTCATCAACTGATGTCAAAACAGAGTTTACAAAATGTTGGAATTATAAGGTGGATGACGCATAAAATGCTAAATGTATTGTATGTTGACGTATATATAACTAATAGTTACATTCGGTCAACCATCACTTTTGCTGTGATTGTAAGTCTCAGATAACTCCAGGCTATAAATCAGTAATCTCCAAATTATACTGCAGCAAGTTTATTCATGGAGTGACCTAGTGTTGTGAGTATCTTTGCATGTTTGTTTGTCTTTTGAATGAACGTGGTGTAATTTGCTGTTGTTTAAAAAAAAAAAAAAAAAAAAGAAAGAAAAAACATATTGTGGTAAGACGTTCCCTGATTTGCAGGAAAAAAAAGGCGGTGTTCTGTTTTTTGTTTTATTTGGTATATTCTATAAAAGATTATTCTGGTGACAAAATGCACTGAAACTTACTTGTGTGAAGAGAGACTGATGGGACACTATTTTTGTATTTTATGAGGTTAACATTCAGTGTATTAAGAGAAATAAACCTTACATTTTGTGGACATCTGTACACTTATACAATTATACTTGTATGATTATTATTTCCATAATTATTTTTACAGTCACCTTACCAAAATAATTCACCAGTGATGTGAAGTAGTGAACATAACTTTATTTCATGTTGTGTGGTCATTTGTTCAGTCTGTATATAAAGATTATCATCATAGTACTACTTTATATACAGTGTAGAGACTCCAGCAGCTCTTCCCATTTCAGGACAGTCATTCATTAAGTCTCACCGGTCATGTCCACTGCTTTTCCACCCAACAGGAAAAATGACTCATTTTCTGCTGAAGTGGACAAACTACTTAGCCAAATTTTACATTTTATGTCAGCCACCAATGCCGAAAGTGTCCAGCTGTGGTCTGCTGAAGAGAACAGCCCCTCCTGCTGGCTTATTTATGCCACTGCACTGCTTTTGGTTTGGGAACTTCATAGTTAAGAGCATCAAATTCCTCTCCTGGTTTCAGGTCTGGACCAGGAATGCTAACAGTCTGAAAAATAAAAAAGGACAAGATTTGTTTGTAAGTCAGCTAATAATAGACACATGCTGAGACAGAGATTAATGAAACTAGGACAAAGATATGCAACAACACTGATTATCTAGATATTATTTCTTTGGCTCTTCAAGCAACAAATACATATACTGCATGTGCTTCAGAAATGTTCTGATTTGCCCCATTTTCTGCTCTTTTTGACTTCCAGAACAAAAGTTTAGGGCAGATGCTTACTGAATAAATCTCTCTGGAGAAGTCACTTAAGGCTATAGGAAATTACCTTTTTTTTTTTTTTTTCAAGCAACCCATTAACCTACAAATTACAATCACATTAATCAGTAAAATGATTTTTAACAATTTTCATCAGATATGTTGAATAGTCACAGTTAACTAGAATTAATTTTTACTGTAAAAAACAAACACACAAAAAGACACTAGGAAGGTTGCTAATATATTTTTCAGGCAACAGTGAGATCTATGGCACAGACGAATAAGATGGATCATTTTACAGATGTTCTGTTATTCTGTTCTGTTCTGTTCTATACACTGCCCGGCCCAAAAAAAGTCACACATACAATATTTAACTGCACCACCTTTGGTTTTGATTCCAGGAGACATTCAGTGGATTTAACTGCACCAATAGTTCTGATCCTTCCATGGGTCAGTACTGCAGTGGTTCATAATGTTGGAGCTGGAACAAGTTATTTCAGTCTAACTGCAGTAATGGCGCTTTTCCACTGCATGTTACCGGCTCTACTCTACACGGCTCTTTCGCTTTTCCATTACGAAAAAGGACACTGGAACTTGGAACCCGACACTAGTTTTTTGGTACTGCTTCAGTCGAGGTTCCAAAATCCTGGAGCGGATACCAAAACGTTACATCACAACACTGCAGACCACTGATTGGCGGAAGTAAGACAGTGAATAGTGAAACATGAATCCACATAATGACAGAACAAAACGACACCATAGACGGTCATGTAGAATCAGTCTTTGGTGGCGGACGTAAAAATCCAGATGAAAAAATACGCAACGAGCAAGTTTTCGGCGACTCTCTGAGGAGACGACATGGAAGTAACGCGCCGTGTCGGAGTAACGTGTCGAGCTGAAACGAGCCAGTACCATAAGTGGAAAAGCGTACCGAGTAGAGTCCAGTAGAGTGGAGCCGGTACCATGTAGTGGAAAAGTGCCATAAGTGTCCTCTCATGTCTTTAACGTCCAACAGAATGGACAATGCCAGGACTGATCAGGAACATCAGGTTTGGGACAGAATGGTTCAGGGACAATGAGACATCATTTTCACACATGGTTTAGCCTCCATAAAGTCCAGACTCTAATTTAGACCAGACTTGATGCAGTGGGAATTAGAGAAGAGAAATACACTAGATGTGTGGTGGTCTTTACAGTTGTTGTTCAGGACCTTTTCCTCTCTACTCTGACCAGGAACGGGAATGAGCTTCTTTTGGAAACACAAGGAAATTTGTGACTGTGTCAGTGCCAGAATAGTATTTGGGCTGTAAGCAAACCTTTAACTTTATTACACTATACAAATAATTTACCCAGATCCACTGATCTTTTTCATTTGGTAATAAAAGTTAAGTAAGAAGGGGACATTTAAAGAGGGCTGTTTCTATTTCATTTTGACAAAGCTTTTGCCTTTTCCTGCTAAAAGATAGATGTAGACAAAACAGGACATCACCTTAATAATTGGATCTTTGGCAGGAGCCCAGGATGGCACTATTTTTCCGTGTAACCTCCATCGGCCATAGGGGTTGACGAGGTGTCGTTCTATGACAATGTATTCCAACACATCCTTCGGCTGGTCCTCGCTGCCCAGCATCAGCCTGCCGAAGCGGTCATAGATGGCCAGAGTCTGCAGAACAACCACATGTAGGGATACTTCACCTTGTGCTTTGAATTTAAACTCCTGCTCTTGCTTTCTAGAGTGGAAAGTTAGACCAATATATAACAGAATAAAACCCTTTTTTTTAATTCTTATTTTAATCCAGTGGTACATAAAGTAACATATTTCACAGACATTTTCCAATGCAGTTTCCAGATTGTTTGCATTCATGGAATGTCAATCGCACTTGAAATTCTGCTAAAAAAATTTTTAAAAAAGCAAACTGAAGAAGATGAAGAAATGATTGTACTGTGTTACTTTAGATGATATCACCTGAAAGTTATAAACAAAGTCAGAGCATATTTTTAGTGTGACCCAGACATTAGGAGGAAGATCCATTTTTCACTTCAACTTAACTTGCCTGCTCTTGTGCTGCTCATAGATATAATGTATTTCCTCCAATAAAAACTGAGTATTGGTTACAATCCTGGTCCTCGAATTAAGGCTAGGAGGTGTTAAAAACTAGTTAAAAACTAGACTAGATATACTTTTAGTGCTTGTCACGCAACAATTTTTCCATTTTAACACAATGTACTCTTCTACTACTTCAGGGAAATGAGCAATATAATCCTTCTGTTTTCAATACAGTGTTGTAGATCACTAATCTCAAATGCTATGAGTATATCAGTCAATATGTAGTTTATAGAAAACAAACCCGTCATCTACACAATATAAGCCTCTTTCAGAAATGAATGGTTCCTATTCACTGAAGGAGTAGCAGACTTTTAATGTGAAATGGTTAAGGAAGTGTTTAGTTTGTAAAAGTGCCAATAGGACTGGATATAAACAAGTTTTTTTTTTTTTATTAAATTTGGTCATTTCTACTTGTTACTTAAAGAAAGAAAATGACAAAAAAAAAAATACAGTGGTCAACTAAATCCAGAGATCATAATTTAAAAAAACTAATCAGAGACAAACATTTTTTGAGCATGTGGGTGTTCAATCCTGGTGTCCAAAGTGAACATTTTGTTTTCAGCATGGTGAATAGGTTTTGGGGTTCTGTGATTTAACTATGGAACAAAAATTATGTCTTTTATGTAACTGATAATATTATTGTTACTATCAATTAAATCTGTTATCATTGTACACAGGATTTTGACTTAAATACTTTCCTTTTCTCTCATACGAACAGAAACTTTTGGTGCCCGATATAAGCCCCTCCTTGTTTCTTGTGTTGATCTACTTGGGGCAACCATAAACCAAACAAACCAGATGAATTGTACAGAGAATTACGTACTGTAAACATAAACACAAAGTCATTGCCTGCTATCACTCTGCAGATATGCTGTAACATGGCATCATATGTAAACAACCACTTCCAGTGTTTTCTGTTACTTTTTTCCAAGTGAAGGACACAGTAGCTGTATTAATTGTGTTTGGGGGGGGGCAAAGCACACATAGTCTTTTTCTTCAGAGGTGTGTATTTTACCTGTCTGGAGTGCATACGGATTGTCACCTGACCATACAGGTTGCCTTTGGTCACCATATCGGGGCAGCGGGCATGGACAACCCTGGGGGGCTCCAGGGACTCGACAAACCTCCATCGGATGGTCTTGTAGCGGTTCCCCCTCGTCATTTCCTGAGGACAGGACAAAGAAAAGATGTCAGGAACATGTCAAATAAAGACACAAAACTCTTGACTTGGTTCTCAAGAAACATTCAGTAGAGTAAATAACTTACAGGGTAACACCTTTCTGTCACCAAAGAGTGAAGCTTCTCTTTGTTAAACCTGCAAAACAAATATTTGAAGTTAAATGCCTTGTAATGGAGCACTAGCATAGTGTGGTGAATTCTGTATATTTTAATAATTTGGCAAATCTAAATATGAAAATGTCCAGAATAATTTTTGTTTTTTGACAGAGACGGCATATTTCAGGCACAGATCAACTATAAAGTTTTGTTTTACAATGAATGCGATTGAAGCCTGTTAAAATATTATGCAGGACATACATCATGTTACAAAACTGAAGATTACTTCTATGTGAAATGTACAGATTTTGTTTCTTTGAAAAAATGGTTTTACTTCTAAAAAATATGACAAATAGAACCTGCACAATTCTGTTTTATTTACAATTCTTCTTTAATGGTAAACAAGTAATCTTCACCAGGTAAAAGTGAAGAATACGTTTAGAATTTAAAAGTTCCAGAAGTACTTTATCCATAATGTGCAAAAAAAAACCCAACTTTGCTGGTGAAAAAACACTTAGTTGTAGATATTCTGAGGGATGAGCATAGTTTCTGTTATACATATTAAACACAGTGCATCCTGGTTAATATAAAAGTAAAAGAGTGTGTTTACTTACTGTGTCAGGGCATTATGAGCCTCAATAAAGAGTTCTTGAGCTCGATCTGCAAAATCTTTTGTTGTAAACTCTGAGTCATGCTCTTTAATCTTACGAATTCTGCGAAGACAACGTGAAAAAATATTTTATGTAACTATCTCTTGCTCCTTGAAGACAATCTTCTTACATGAACAAAATGTGGAAGATAACAGCCTTACGCTAGCTGTGAGGAAGCGCTCTGTCGTATCTGCTCTGTTCGTTGTTTCAGTCCTTCTTTGGAAAGAGAAGAAAGACGAGCATCTCCTTCTGGAGGGATGTAGGCATCAAAGATTCCCGCTGAAAAAACAGTAGATGGGATTGGTGTTTAGTCAGAAAATAGAACAAAAAAAAAATCTACAGATGTACATCAAGTCCATATGAAAGTTCATCTTTGACCTGTCAGCTGTCACCAATTAAAGGTCCTATTCAGCCATATTACATGACATGAGA
Source organism: Maxillicosta whitleyi (assembly GCA_029822895.1). Taxonomy (NCBI): domain Eukaryota; kingdom Metazoa; phylum Chordata; class Actinopteri; order Perciformes; family Neosebastidae; genus Maxillicosta; species Maxillicosta whitleyi. Next base: position 7,151 of record JAPSES010098401.1, on the reverse strand, counting down.
AAAATCCTCTGCATTGACTCATAATTTGTGTTTCTTATGGTAATCAAATCAATGACCTCATGGCAGATGTTTTATCTGTCTCCCTCATGTATACATTTAGAACAGTGGTTCTTAACCTTGTTGGAGCTACCGAACCCCACCAGTTTCATATGTGCATTCACCGAACCCTACTTTAGTGTAAAATAAAATATGATTTATTATTTTTTTAATTCATTGCCTGTGCAAGGCTAGAGTTGCTCAACTTGGCATTGCAAATCATGCAGATAGGATGCTGACTCCCATCCCGTTCCGTGATACATGAGAATCCATATTGTAAATATTCATCCAACCACTTTCTTTTTTTGCCCGACACATATGGAATAAAATATGAAGAAAGTATTTACACGTACTACGATGACATTCAGACATTGGATCACTCCTGAGTGCACTAAATTCCTCACAGCACTGATTGGCTAAGCAATGTCACGTGTTCATCTGCAGCCAGTGCTGGCCAAGCGGGGCATGTCATCACGTATAGACATAATGAGTCTGTGTGTCTTGACCTCCACGGCAGAGGCTCCACTGAACCCCTAGGGTTCAATCGAACCCAGGTTAAGAACCACTGATTTAGAAGAACTTCATTAGAGACATAAAATGTTACATTGATGTCTGCAATTCAGCTACATTTTAATATGATTAAATTAGTAAATATAATAAAATGATTAAAATGCTTAATATTTAGAATTGCAATTATACTGTCCTTAAAATATATCTTGTAAAACAAGTACAAGTCCAAACATAATGTGCACACTTGAAAACCATTGGACTGACTTATCAAGGCACACCAAAGTGTTTGAACAGATGGAAGGACGGATGACCAACTGATAACAATATCCTGCATCCAGTGTGGCCAAGGGTAAAAACAACAAAAAAATTCAAGCACAAAAAAGAAAACAAAAATCTTCATATTTGGACAACCAAAAAAAAAATAAAATAAACTTCAGCAACAGTTGTTTGGGGTAAAAAGATGTGTGTGTGTCACATAAATGATTCATCAGTTGTCAAAGTTTACCTGAATACTCACTGTTATAATGGATAAAGTAAGTCAAACAAAATATGCTTCGCTCTCTATGTTTAAAACTAAATAAAGACCAATACCAGTGCAGGAGATGTTGATGGGCCTCTCTAAGTACTGCTGCCTGAAAACAATGCCTGCTGCTCGGTTATGGCCTTCAATGTTCTCTGCTTTCTTCCCCTTCATCCCAACCGCTGGAGGGATGAAATAACGCTTCTTTGTCCGGAATGGTAGTAACAAAGGGACAGGCTGTCGAATGTCCAGACACATCTCAGGGTTCTAAGAAAAAGACAAATACATTTTACACTCAAATGGCACATTTAAAAAGGACTCTCCACAACATTTTTAGACAAAGAGGACTCCAAACAACTACTCAGCTGGAATATGTATTTCCAGCATGTGTTGTTTGTTTTCCTTGTTTGTCTTTCTGTTTATCTGCATCTCCGTGTACATGCACACCTGGTTTGTAATGTTTTAATAAACAGGGTGTTTTGTAACAAGTGATTACCATTATATTAAACTGTAAACAATATTTTGGTTGAACTACCAGCATTTAAGATGACATTGGTATTTCTTCACTTAATTCTTGATCTCGAACAATCGTTGAATTTCTTAATGAAGTGTTTTAAGAATATTAAAGGCAGCAAATGTCTACAAATAAAAACCTGATACTAGCTTGTTGTGAAAATGCGTCTCTCGGTCGATCAGTTTCTCAAATTATAAATGTTTTGTTCCAGTATACGTCTACTTGTTTTTTTATTATTTCATTTATAAATTATTTAATATGTATTTTTATCTGTCCGTGCTGATGCTAAAGTCGTTAGCTCTGCTAGCCCCGGCTCAGACAAAATGAAGAAAAACCCGGTAATAACAAGCAAAGCAAAACTCGTGACGCTTCCTCCCTATCAAATACATGTATGCTTTGGTGCTGTAGAAGATAATTAAAAGTCTTAAAACCTTCAAAGTGCCGCATGCTGTCCGCTGAACGCCCAACAATGTCCTCCTTACGTGCATCGCCATCTTGCTACAATTAATCGGAAACACTTCCGGTTATCATACGCTGTCAAAATATAATTTTATGTTAAAGCGATTCATTCATTGTTTTTTTTTTTTCTACTACACGTTTGAACGATGATATTTACTCAATAATTGGGGATTAGATGTGTCAAAACGTTTAAATTAATACCAAATGTTATTAACATAAAGATTTTGCTCTGGAGTACACATATCCAAGTGACACGATTCTACCACAGATACTGTAATAAGCACGTTCCATTCACAGAACCAAGTTATTAACAATAACGAAAACCAATGGGATGACTTTCAAATAAAATAGAGTCAACACCTATGCAGTGATGATTTTAAGATGGGGTTGTTGGTTTTTGTTGGTACGGTTGGATTTTCCTTCACGATAATAATAAGGATTCAAAGATGTAATTATGTACTTTCATTGTTTTATGCATTAATATAGAGGATAGGCATTCTATAAATGCTTTACCAACAGTAAAATAAAATGTCTCGATATATTTTGTAAAATACATATTCTAAATAAGTTCAAAAATAAAAGTCTTAGTGTAATCAATTAGAGAAATAAAAGCATTAATACATTTCAAAAGCTCATATTTAAAAAGTTAAAAAAAAAATACATGTGTGATTTGTACGCACACGTTTAGTGTATGTTGGTAAACGTCATTACGTCGAGTGTCTGTACGCATACGCTCGCTAAGTTCACTTGTTTGGCAGTGAACGACCAGAGAGGTGTTGCTGGCAGTGCAGGGAGGGTATCAGTCGATGTTGCTGTTCCTGGGCCGCAGGGTTCCGCTGTCATTCGTACACAGAGTCACTACCTGCTGTCCATCCTCACTATCGAAGCCCATTTGGCTCCTAAAAAATAGATCTCTTACTAGCACCACACAACGCATCGTCTTCGTTAGCGCAGCAAGCCAAAACACAAGAATCATGCCCGAAAGGAGGCCCTTCGTACGGTTACCAACTGACGTTTACCCCGTCAACTACGGCTTGAGTCTGAAGCCTGACCTAATCGACTTCACTTTCGAAGGGAAGCTTGAGGCTGTGGTGGAGGTATGTTGTACCAGAGCTGAGGCTGGGTTTACGGATGGATTTGTATGAGTATGTTGGGGATCTTGTTATGTAATCCGACCAGCTAACATTTACCAGCGGCTAGCCAGTCCGCTTGCCTAGTACGACCGATAACTGTTAATTGTTAGCCGCTAGCTCAGCAGCTAACTGACAGACTGTGTTAATGGAAGCCTTAGCTTGTAGTTACCCATTTCTGACAGCAGTGTTGACGCACTCGCAGCAGACTGCGAAGCGAATTAAGTCATGAATGAAAAATTAATTGTTGTTTATTTCCTTTTCTAGCCTGGTACTAATTCAAGCTAGCTAGCAAAACAGTGCCTTACACACTTGCCCTCTCATGTTAGCTTAGCCGACTGTCTCACACCGTGGACGTTAGCCTGCTAGTAGAGCACAGTAATGTTATTATTGTATTTCAATCAGATGTGTATCAACAACACGAGCTCCTTGTAACAGTAATGCCCTTTGTCATCAATCAATATGATTATTCGAGACTGAAGTTTCATAAAGCTACATAGTACCTAGCCAGCATTTACTAATGTTTGCTAAATCATGGCAACATCGTGTCGCCCCCTCCCACCTCACGTTTCACTCCCCACTTTGCGTAAGTTACAGGTTTTATGCGAGGGCTTAGCATGTAACCGAAATGTTATCGAAAGCACAGTGTGGCTCATATCTAAATCACAAAGCTACACTTGTTGATAAAACTCAGTCTGCCTAACGTGGAAGATATCAATTGTTTTCAATGAGAAGATTAAACTAATTGTGCCCTGTAACACTCACTACATCTGTCAAAATAAATAACGTGATATTTTAACTTTGTTCTTGAGCAAATGTTTGTATTAGCTAAAATGCTAGTACCCCTCAAATGTCAAATAAGTAGTGGGTGAGTTTGCTCTATTACTTTTTTGTACTATTTCAGCTATTTTTTTGTGAGTTTGATGGAAGATTGTAGGTTTTGACTTGGTGGACCCACAACAATCCTGAATTTGATTTATGTAAACATATGGTCAACATGATATTGTGGTTTTGGAGAATAATTTTAAAAATAGTTAATTGGGTCTTATGAAGTCAATGTCCCATAACATATATTTTTTTAGGCCAAATATTTTGATTTTCAGTACATTGCTTCTATGTAAATCACATTGTAAGCTGTATTTTATAGTTACTGTTTTTCTAAACCCCTGGATATGTACCTGTTTACTAATGAGTCTGTTATACTTCTCTGAGCTGGTGGTGTATTCATACAAAGATGTCATTAATTAATGGCATTCTTATTGGATTTATTGACTGAAATCCATCTTAAAAACTGATACATCCACTCATAAATTGTTAACTTCTGTTGCCAAGTTGTTAGCATATAGATGACACAGGCCAGGTGTACTTTGTGGTTATGGACAGCATAATGGCTCCTAATATTTTTGGAATATCCATGGAAATGTATGCACAACACACTGTTTTCAACTAAAAGGGAGCCGTTGTAACTTTGGGTTACTTTTCTCAGCCTGTCAGAATTAAAATGTAGTCATCAATGGTTCAATTTAAATCAATGGACTTGTTTGTTAATATCACTGCTCTGGTGTTCTTTTTGCACCTGCTCTTGACACACAAAACAACATCTACAGATCCCAGTGTGTAACAAAATCACTACATAACAATAGGAAGAAATGAAAGGCCACTTTCATTAATTAATGAAAACATTACCATCATAAGTTGGCAACTGTGACCGTACTAGATGAACTGTGTAAGTAGTAGATATAAACTGTGACAACTTCACTGATAACAAAAGCCATTTTCTAAGTAAGAATACTGGACATACCTAAAGCTTATCAAGTGATAACATGAATCTGATATTAACAGCTGACTTATTCTAGGCTGCAGTGGCGTTAAATATAAAAAATCTTTTAACAATTGTTTTTTTTGTTTACACAACTTAAAGAAGAATAGAGCACAGTGGAGTTTATAACTAGTATAAGTTGAAGCTGCAAGATACTGTTGTAAATGTGGAGGTGCACATGGTTTGAATATATTCAAACATTCTCTGTGTGTTGAGTGTTTGAGGTTGGTAATTTACCAAGAGGCGAAAATTCTTTATTAAAGTGAGACATTGGTTTAGTGTAACCTGTGAATCTGAGGTTTGTACAAAGTCTGTGTAAATTACAGTAGACTGTAAGAAATTCTGGCAAAGTGGCAGTGTGCCATTAGCTTGGCATGTTTGATAATTACTGCTTCTGAGTCATTGTGTTAGCCTTCAAGGATCTCAAACAGCATCAGCCTCCAACCAGCAGTGCCACAAACTGTGAATGTCACTATTGCTACCCTCGCAAAAAAAATTCTATGCTATCCAAGTACCACTGTGCTGGGCAGTCAGATCCTGTCCTCTCACACCACAGCACGGTTCAGAAACCACACAGTTAGTTTGTTCTCTTTGCTTTGCTTTCATGACTTTCTTTCTTACTCTTCGTGTACAGTTGTTTTTTTCCCCTGTTTTACCTATCAGCCTCTGAAGGGTTGTTCACAGCTATTTCAGTCACTACACCAATGCACTTAAATCAAATAGAACTCTGACTTGTTTATCATTTGAGATATACAGTTGTTGTAACTTAATCTTTCCCAGAATGATTGGTTTTAGATTTAGAAATCATGATACAGAGAAGATTATCAACAGAGAAATTATGCTGTTCTGTTATGTCAATGTTTGCAGGTGACACAAGCCACAAATCAGATTGTGATGAACTGCGCTGACATTGACATCATCACAGCTTCTTTTGCACCACAAGGAGGAGAAGGTGAGTACCCAGTGGTTATAAGTTGTTCTTTTTGTTACATCAACCGTGAATGTGTAGTTGTACAAACTGGAATTTCTTATTGTGGTTTTTGACAAATAATGTTTAACAACGTACATATGCATGGGCTTCAGGTTGTATATAATTTTGCTTTGCTTTTCCTTATTTTTATTTTTTTTTTTTATCTTTTTAGAAATTAATGCCACAGGATTCAACTATCAAAATGAAGATGAGAAAGTCACTCTGTCATTTCCTAGTGCTCTACAGAAAGGTAAGGTGCAGTTTCATTATTGGTGCTGTTGTGAAGTAATAGATGACTGAATTAACAATGCAACTCTGTGTGCACACTTCCTCAGGCGCCGGCACACTGAAGATAGACTTTGTTGGGGAACTGAATGACAAAATGAAAGGATTTTACAGAAGTAAATATACAACTCCTTCTGGAGAGATCCGCTATGCAGCTGTCACACAGTTTGAGGTAAGGTCAAGACTGAGTGGAAATCTTCTGTTTTCTTTTTGAAAGATGTGGGTATTGCTTAATTCAGTCATTGCTGGTGTTGCAACATTTGCTTTGAAGGTAGCAATGGTCTTGTGACTACTGTTTTTTCCCATAGTTAGCCTAAAGATGATGCAATATCTAATCTTTCACTGTGTGATTATGTTTATTTGTAGGAAAACAAGTTCAACTAGGTCAGTATTGTCTGGACAGCTCACTTTGATTCAAACTGAAGCTTTGTCATTGACAAGAAATAAACATGTGTTGTATAAGTTATGCCTACAACACTGTATGCACAGTACAGCCAAAACTCATGTTCCTGAACATTTGTTTTACTATAATAGCAGTTGTGTAAACTGTGAATATATAGGTAATGATGGTCCAAAATATAATTAACACATACCATGAATACATCAGAAAAGTTAGTGTTGCTCAAATTGGCTACTTGACTCTCCTCCTACATATCTCTGCTGTCAGTAGAGACTGAATGAAGAAAATATTGAGGAAGTTTTGGAAAAATACTTCTTCTTTTTGGCAACAAACAATCCCTCTGTAGACTTAAAGTGACACTCCGGAATTTTGGACATTAGGCCTCATTTCCGAGTCAGCCCCGAGTGTAGGAAATGTGTAGAGAATTTTTTTTTTTTTTTATTCCATGCAGTCTTGGTAAAATCAGAGGTGGCTGATGCTAGGCTAGTGAAAGTGAACATAGGTCAGC
>JAPSES010098381.1:0-17716 GCA_029822895.1 Maxillicosta whitleyi | reverse complement strand
AACGCACACAACACACAGACACACAATGCACACACTGACAGACACACAACGCACACACTGACAGACACACACACAACACACACAACACACAGACACACAACGCACACACTGACAGATACACACAGACACACAACGCACACACTGACAGACACACACAGACACACAACGCACACACTGACAGACACACACAGACACACAACACACACACACTGACAGACACACACAGACACACAACGCACACACTGACAGACACACATAGGCACACAACGCACACACTGACAGACACACACAGACACACAACATACACTGACAGACACACAATGCACATACTGACACACAATGCACACACAGACACACAACGCACACATAGAAACACAACACACACACACAAAACCCTAGTCTGGGCCCAGAGGTGAAACAGGTTAAACATTAACCTGATGAATCACATTAACATCCTCATGTGTGTGTGTGTCTGTTCTTTTGTGTTTTTCTGTGTATTTTGTGCATCTTTCTGTGTTTTTTGTGTGTTTTTGTGTGTATTTTTGTGCATCTGTGTCGCCTCCTGCTGTTTCTTCTTCCGTCATCAGGAAACAGTGGCTTCATGTTAATATCTTTTTTTTCTTTTTACATTTTTCAGTTTCTTTTTGTTGTGTTTTAACTTTTCCAAATCTGTTCATTTATTTATTTTCAGTTCTTTATTTACATGTTTAACAAGTATTTTATTCAATTTAAGTTCTTTATTAAAAACTACTTCTACATTAAATCAACGTCTTTATTTTTATCATTAAATGTTTTTTTTTCTTTTTGCGTTTTATTTCATACTTTTAAATCCAAATTATTTCTTTTATTTTTGGCAGTTGCATTACATTACGTTATTATTTCTGTTGTGTCCTATTCCTGATATAAAGACATAATTATGTTTTTCTGTGATTTTTATTACATTTTTCCTGTATTTTAACATAAAATCCATGTTATTGTTATATATTTTATTTGATATATATTTTATTTCATCTACTTCCTGTTTCTCTACGTTATTTATGCCTGTTGTTTTTCACATGTTGTTTCATTCATTAATCTGGTAGCCACGCCCCTCCCCTGCTGGCCCCTCCCTTCCCCTGCTGGCCCCTCCCCCTGACCTCCTGCTCCGGTCTCAGTCGGTTCAGGTCCTCGACTCCTTCAGACCTGGTCTTTCTTCTTCTTCGTGCCTTTTTCTGTTGTTTTGTGAATGGACTGACTCTGGGAAGCATGCGGAGCAGCAGAGGTGCATGCTGGGATTGTTCCGCCGTCTGGGGAGGGATTGTGGGAGAGGACGATCGAGGTGGGTTTGATGAGAGAGAGGAGCAGGAGTCGGTTTAATAAACGACTGAAGGTCGAAGTGAGTTCAGCAGAAACAGTCGACTCCTTTCGTTTCACTGTTTTGTCTCAGAACTAATCAAATATTCCAAAGGTTTATGAGGTTTTATTTTAATGTTTTTGTGTTTTGTTACACTTTTTGAACATTAGTGTGTTTTATTTTACATTCTAACATAAATAGTTCTTCCTCAGTTTTCCAACTTTGTTACATTTATTTTTTTTTAATAATAGTGACATTTGTTGCATTTTAAACATCATTTGAGTTTTAATGTTTCTTTCTTACTTTTTTTTTATTTTCTGTGTTTTTAGTTTTAGTTTTGACGTGTTTTTCCCATTTTTAAAGATTTTTTTTGCAACATTTGTTTCTTTTTAATTAAAAAAAAAGTTTGTTTCGTTTTAACTAAATTTGCTTGAGCTTTTTAAAATTTATTTTCTTACATTTGTTTCTTTTTGTTTTTACGTTTTACTTCTAAATATTTTTGTTACATTTTAAGTTAATGTTTTTTAATATATATTATATATTTTTTTATATCATAATATATTTATTATATTTTAAATATTTTTTACATTACATACACATTTTAAAAATATTTTTGTTACATTTTTACATAATTTATTTTTTCATTGCTTTAGATACTTTTATTTTATTTCTTTATTTATATTGTAACTATATTGTAAGGTTTAAGGTTTTGGCTTTGGAGTGACCCAGGTCTGAGTGATCATTGTGGTTCTGTTTGTTTGCAGAGTCCGGTCTCTATGGTTCTGACGGTCCAGGTCTTCAAACTCAGACCAGCGGCCAAAGTGAGTCTCTGAACATCACTGTTTCTATGGTCCAGACTGTCAGTGAACTCACCACTTGTTACTATAATTTCCCACCTCAGGTGCAACGTCGCCCACAGTGTGTGGAGTGGGCGTGGCTCCAGGGGGCGCCGCTGGATCCCCAGGACCCAAACGCAGCGGCTCCGGAACTGGAAACACCCTGAAGGTAAGAGTGGACCGTCCTGAAAACACCAACATTCTAGATCTTTACGGGTCAATGTAGATCTTTATGGGTCATTCTAGATCTTTACGGGTCAATGTAGATCTTTATGGGTCATTCTAGGTCTTTACGGGTCATTCTAGATCTTTACGGGTCATTCTAGGTCTTTACGGGTCATTCTAGATCTTTACGGGTCATTCTAGGTCTTTACGGGTCATTCTAGTCTTTACAGGTTCTGGGTCATCCTTTGGTGGTTCTAGGTTCATCTGTACTGTCTTGAGGTCCTCATTGGTCTTTCTAGGGCTTCATTGGGTCATTGGTACTGATGGGCCATTGTTCTGGGTCATTCTGGGTCCAATGCAAACCTTCTAGATGTTCCTGAAGTCAACATGACTGGACATTGAATTTTTTACAGCGCTGGTTGACGAGTCCGGTCCGAAGGCTGAGCCAGGGCAAAGCTGATGGACAGAAAAAACCTCCAATCAGAATGAGAAGGCGGGACAACAGAGCAGATATGGCCACGCCCCTTGCTGGAAATGCACAAACGGTACTCAAGTTTACCAATGGAACAACTGAAAACACAAAGGAACTCGGAGTCACTTTGTTTCTGTGTGTTTACAGAAGGCGAGGAAGGAGGAGGCGGGGCAAAGCGGAGGGGAGGAGGAGCCTGAGGAGGAAAGCCACACACCGCTGCCACCCCCCATGCAGATCATCAAAGACCCCAACAACCCTGAGGTGAGTGAGGGCGGGGCTTATGGTTTTTAGGCTCAGTTTGGCCTCGAGGTCACGGTTCTTACCTGATGCATCTGTTGATCCAGGCTCTGGACTCGGATCAGGGTTCCAACGAGTCGGACACCGAGCAACGCAACAAGGCTCTGAGAGGACGGATGTAAGGCAACCAGACACAGAGCAACTTCAGAAACAGCAGCAATGTCAACAACAACAACATCAACAACAACAACAGTAACAACAGAAACATCAATAACAACAGAAACAACAACAGAACATAAACATCAGTAGCAACAACAATCAGCAATATAAGCAACAGCAGCAATATCCTCCTCCTCTTCTTCCCCCTCTTCATCCTCTTCCACTTCTCTTCCTCCTCGTCTTCCTCTGACCTCTTCTTTCCGTTCTGTTTGTTTCTCCAGGTTCGTTGTCAGTGAAATGGTCCAATCTGAGAAGGACTACGTGAAGGACTTGGGCGTCATCGTAGAGGTTTGATATTTTTTTTGATGTTTGGATTTAATTTAGGTTTAGATGAAACTATCAACAGTTGTGGTGACATTTGACTCCGCCCACTTCTTTTAGGGTTTCATGTCCAGGTTGGAGGTCCGAGGGATTCCAGAGGACATGAGAGGAAAAGACAAGATCGTCTTTGGAAACATCCAGCAGATCTACGACTGGCACCGCGAGTACGAATATATAATAAATAAGTAAACAAATAAACAAACGGCGTGGTCATGTGGTCGACTCATTCTGGGTTCTGGTTCTAGTTTCTTCCTTGTCGAGTTGGAACGATGTGTCCAGAACCACGACCTGTTGGCAGACCTGTTCATCCGCCACGTGAGTACCACAAACAACCATCAGCCGCACACGGACGCAACCATGGCAACCAAAACATTATGTTGACAACAATGACATCCACTGGCAATGGCAATAACCAGTGACCACGGAAACCACAACAAATAACAAAAAAACTGATGGCAACGACAACAATGACAACCAATGGCTGCACAACCATAGCAACGACATCCATGACAGCAGTGATCACCACAATAACCATGATGACAACTAGTGCTGCAACAAACTGATTAAATCGATTCTTAAGAGTTGGCAACAAATTCATCATTCGATTGATTGGGTCCTGATGTCATTAGAACAGAGGCTTGTGCACGTTGTGTAGTGGAACAGAGGAAAACTCAGAGCAACATGGCTCAGGCTGCGTTTGCTGGCGTGAAGTTTAAAGCTAGCTTTACATGATGAACCCGGTGGCCACGGTGGACTATGGTTCAGGCAAACGGGGCTGCTGTGGCCACCAGGACAATAATGTAAACCTATCCTAAGATAGTCTGTGTTGTGATTACTTTAGCTTGCTAGCTAGTTATTCGACACTATTGTCGTAATTATAACATTTTCATCCATCTCCATTTATGAGCCACGAGACTAACGTTACGTATCATTAACTGGAACTAATACATGCAAACACTAGTTTGATATCCCATGACCCGGAGCTGGTTGAAGATGGTATTTTGCTAGTCTCTAGCTAAAACCAGTCTAGATCATGGGCTAGTGCTCACTAATTACACCCGAAGACTATATTGCTTTGGGTTAAATACTGATTTTTGACTTTTGTGTCTTTTGTGTTTAAATGGTTTAGGTATTGAAATAATCAACAGATTAATGAATCATTAAGATCATTAGTTGCAGCCCTAATCACGTATTGTGGCTGAGTCATTCTGTTTTTATGCAGGAGCGTCGTCTGCACATGTACGTGGTTTACTGTCAGAACAAACCCAGGTCAGAGTTCATCGTCATTGAGTACGAGACGTTCTTCGAGGTAACGTTCAGTTTCTGCTTCAGTCTTTGTTGAATTTATTGTCAAAATCATTTAATAAATCCATGACTCCTGTCTTTTGTAGGAGATTCAAAATGAGATCAGCTGCCGGATGTCGATCAGCGATTATCTGATCAAACCCATTCAGAGAATCACCAAATATCAGCTGCTGCTCAAGGTCAGGACCTGCGTTAGCTGAGGTGACATCACTGCGCTGCATCGTTTCCACGCCCACTCATGGTTTTTGTGTTTTCTAGGACTTCCTGAAGTACACGTCCAAAGCAGGACTGGACTGTGAGGAGGTGGAGGTGAGTTCCACACCCAACCCGTGATGTTCGTGACCTGACAAAGCCGGTTAGTAATCTGCTGCATTTCTGTGTTTTTTAGAAAGCGGTGGAGCTGATGTCGCTGGTTCCGAAACGCTGTAACGACATGATGAACCTGGGCCGTCTCCAGGGATATGAGGTCAGTTTACGCAAACTTAGACCAACCAACAAAACCAGGACGCTCTCTGACTGTGGACCGTTGGACCCTAATGCTGCATTCCCACGATGTGGAACTGGCTCGACTCGACTCAGCTCGACTACTTATTAGGGTCGACTCAGGTAACAGGTATTATTCCTAGAGACCATTTCCATTATTGGATACTACCAACGGTAGAGTACCTGGACATCATAGAGTAGCAGCGAGTTGCTTCCTTGTCATTTGCTCAGACAGTTGTTGATAAACTGTCTTGTCAAGCTCACACTGAATTTATATGTTGACCAACAAAGACTGAATCTCCTCAACCGACCACGGTGTGGATTTGCAGGGTGTCATATGTCACCCACCGCTATATTTAGTCAACTTCTGCATTGGTTTTTTGTGAAACAGTGGGTCACAGAGACAACTCTCTGACCAATGAGCGGTCAGCAGTGTTTTCATGTCACGTTTTAGTATCTGTTCCCCATTTTTGGAACCTTGGCAAATGATACCAAATACCAAAAAACTACCACCGGGTACCACATTCCAGGTCCTCTATTGTATTGGAAATGCAAACAGGCCGAGCCGAGCCGAGCTGGTACCACACAGTTGAGATGCTGCATAAGTCTGCCTAGCAACAGCACTCAGTAAGCCCTGCCCCCTGTTCTCTGACTTCAGAAACAGAAGAAGAATTAGGTCTTTTTTTTTGGCTTATTCTGTTTTTGTTTTTTGGGGGGATTTTTTTCCCCCATTTGTTGTCTTATGCATTGTCTTTTGTCTTTAAGTATCTTGTGTCTTTTTGTTATGTATTTATGTTAAAAAAGGCTTTTTTAAAAATCATTTATCAGTTCATGACTCACTCCATCTAATGTGTTTGACATCAGTCATGAGGATTCTTTTGGTTCAAAAAGAAGCTTTGTTTAGTTTTATAAACAGGTAATGTATGTGTGGTATGACTGGAACCTGGATCAGCTCCTGGGTCCTAGTTCTGTTCCAGGTCATAGATCTGGTCCTGGTTTAGGTCCTGATGTGGTCCCTGTGTGTCCAGGGGAAGCTGTCGTCTCAGGGGAAGCTGCTGCAGCAGGAGACGTTCTGTGTTTGGGAACAGGATGGAGGAGTTCTGTCTCGGAGTAAAGAAAGGAGGGTGTTCCTGTTCGAACAGATCGTCATCTTCAGTGAACTGCTCCGGAAAGGATCCGGTAACCATGGATACCAGTTCAAGAACAGCATCAAGGTGAGACTGGGTCATAACAGAATCTAGGTCAGACCAGATCAGATTTTAGAACGATTCAGATCAGTTTAATTAAGTTAAAGTCTGAGTGTCTTTTTTCTCACAGCATTCTGAGTTCCATAATGAGTCTAAACTGGTCTAAACTGGCCCAACCTGGTCTTAACCAGTCTAAACTGATCTATCTGCTCTTATTCAGGTCAGTTACCTGGCCATGCAGGACAGTGTCGATGGTGACCCCTGTAAGTTCGTGTTGTGGTCTCGAGGCTCCGCCGAACGCTTCACGCTACAGGCGTCATCTGCAGCCGTCAAGATGACATGGGTGGAGACTGTCGCCGCCCTGCTGGATGCTCAGAACAACTTCCTGTCGGGTGAGAAGACGTCAGAGCTGGAACATTTGACAAATGCACTGCAAAACCTGAAACATCCAGTCAAAGTCTGTTTCTTGTGTCTCCTAAAGCTCTCCAGTCTCCTATTGAGTACCAGAGAAAGGAGGGCGGGATATCTGTGACCCGCCCATTGTCATCAGGGCGACCGCCATCGGCCCCACCCACACCTAATGGCCACGCCCCTCAGCCTCCCCCTGACAACGAACAGGACGACCAGGTTCGGATCAGCCTTAAAACCACTGGGCACTGACTTCAACTGTTCGCAGATGACATACTTGTTTGTAAGCTTGACCTCTGGCCTTTGACCCTCAGGAGCTGGTGCTGGTTCTGCAGGACTTCGTGGCGGTCCGAGAAGATGAGATCTCAGTGTTTCGAGGGGAGAAGGTTCAGATTCTGGCGTCAAACCAGCAGGGTCAGAGTCTGGTTTACCGACCGGCCAATAGCGACTCGCCGGCGGCCGAGGGTTGGGTGCCACGGAGCGTGCTCAGTACCCACTGACACACACATACACAAACACACACACATGTACACAGCAATGGCAGGTCAGAGTCTGGTTTACGACAACACCCAAACAACATGGACCACAAACTGCACCACAATGAGGCCAGAGGGATGCTGGGAAATGAGGCGTGTGAGTTCATAAATAATCTGTAATAAACACAAAGGTTAACTACAGGCTAAGACTTACCAAATTTATTCTTGTTTTTTTTTTTTTTAGAAGTCCACCTTTTTGTCTTTTCTGCTCAGGAAATGGTTAAAGCAGATGGTGATAGGCTTGTTACCTAACATTAGCCAGTGTTAGCATGACAGCAAATGCTAGCTGCTATGTCTAATCTTAAAGGGTTAAACACGTCTGTTTTTTTTAGAGGAGTGTCTATTATGGCACAAACGGAAATACATTTTCTTTCCACAAATTTGATGTTAGCTGGCTAAGGGTAGCATTGGTTAGCTAACATTAGCTACTATGTGTTCATAGATACTGACTTTTTCTTGTTTTCTTGGTGCACCAGTGAAAAAGAATAAAACAGGAACCTAACATTAGTGATTGCCTAAGATAATTGCAGGTTAACATTAGCCTCTGTTAGCTTAGTACTTGGTGTTAGCTGTTGTCAAACAAACATTATTTCATGAGAAAATGTGAAATAATGAAACAAGAAAAATTTCTTTTTTTCTTGTAATGGTTTAATTGAAACAGGATCTCCATTGACAAGGCAGTTCTACAACACATTTCATGCACGAGACAATTCAAAGTGCTTTACATAAAATATTAAAAGCTAATTAAGCTACATTTTGCTAGCTAACATTAGCTTCAGTTAGCTCACTAGCTAACACTACCTGATATGACTTTGAAAAACATGTTTTCATACCTTGAAAAACCAACGATAACATTATTTGATGTAGAAATACTGGAGCATTGGCCACATTTGTAAACATGTCACAGTCATGAATTAGCTTTTACCGTCACATTTTAATGGAAATACAGGATGAATCAATGACAGTAATTTCACGTTAATACTGATCTGAGGTCATTTTCAGGTTTTTCTGCTGAATTCCTCAATAATAGAAAACGTTAATTTAAACATATCATGCTTTCAGTTTGGGTTTTATGAAGAATCATAAAGATCCTGAAGGAAACGTGATGGTCGGGTTGAAATTAGCATCGTTTGGCCTCATTAACGTGTCAGTAGAAACACAAACGCACAACAGACACACAACCACACCCTCCAGCAGGTACTGTTAGCGCCCTCCGTCCGACCTGGTGCTTCAACATCCAGCCTCATGCATCCTCCGGTTGATTTACTGCCCGACCACGACGACCCCACCGGCAGACTGTGGGTCACAGAGGGAGGGGATCACATGACCACACCCTCCTCATCCCCGCTGTCTCCGCCTCCAAACCAACCGGAAGCAACAGGAGACAGTCTAAAAAATAAAAGCTTCTGTGAATGGAGACGAGGCGGCTCCCATTGTCCAATCAGAACTCTGCGTCATCCTGTGAATAGTGTGTATAAACAGACTGAGGACACACCCACCGCACACACCCTCCCGCCGCTACGTCAACCCCCACAAAGATGATGAAGATGACTATGATGATTATGATAATTAATAATAATAGAGTCTGTTTTTCACCTCAATAGAAACTGTTTGTCATATTAATGTTCGTGTGACGGAGAGAGCGTGTGCGTGTGTTTGTGATGATGTCCCGTGCGTGTGCGTTTTTCCACGAACAGTTAGGCGGTGTCCCGGTGTAGCGTTGCCATAACGACTCGTGTTTGCGGTGACACCTGATTATTTTGTCTTTTTGGCCAACCAGAGCCGCTCTCCCCGTTTCCTTTTTCTGCTGACTGACGGATCTTCTCCGTCTCCTGCCTCCTGACGTTATCGTAGCAACCGGTGACGGGCGGAGCCAACGCGGCAGCGGCTCTGGTTGGTTTGGATATTCTGATTATGCATCTCGTTTCTGTAAATAGACCAGACGTCAACAGCTCCAACACTAACTGTGTCCGTCTGACAGACTCCACCTACTGTGACCGTCTGTTTCCAATGACGATAACACTCTGGACACGCCCACATGAGACCGTTTACTGAAAGCAGAACCAGAACGCAACCCCAGAACAGTAACCTGACCCGAACTGGAAGAACACGTCCTGAAACAGAAGTTAAAAAACCTGTAGCGTTGAGCTTAACGTTGGTTACGTGAAACATTTCCATCTTTCCATCGGTTTCTGAAATGTTCTCTCACATTCTACCAGTTATGAAATAGAAGATTCTACTTTTAATTAAGTCACTGCTAAATATTAACACTGGGCTGTGAAGCTAACATTAACTTATGTCTTTAGTGTTTTCAAAATAGCTTCATTTCTGTGACTCGGCCACTGTTAGCCTGTTAGCTAACTGTTGCACCCTTCCAAAATATCACATCCTCTAATATGTGGCACTAAAAGCAGTATTCTACCCCAGCCCTATTCCTTCCAACCGCTAATGTTAGCCTCTGTGCTAACATCAGCGGATAAATTTTAGTACAGTGCAAATATTAATACATTTTTGTCGTCTTTGTAAAGCATGCCTAATGTACAGCGTAATGAAACTGTGGTTAGCTCAACAACCAACATTAGTATGACATGACAGTGTCAAACACTGTCACAGATGTGACAAAAATTATCTAGAAAGAAAATGATATACCTTCTATTTCATAACTAATAACCAATGGTAAAGTTATTTTATTAAGGACAGGTGCATTAGCCGTATTCTGGCTAAGTAGCCTTAGCCAGAATCTGTTGACTTTCTGTTGATCTGTTTTATCACAGAGCTAACATTAGCCACAGTTAGCATGGTAGTTAACATTAGCTACAGCCTAATCCTTCAAAAGTTGACATTTTCTTATTATTATATTCAATGCTTTTTCCCCCGTTTTTCCGAAGAGTGTAATGTTACAGTAGTGAAAATGAATTTTGGCATTGAACACCTCTGTAACTAACATGAGCTAATCTGACATGAATGATGGATTCATGGCGTCCATTACGGTGTTTCTGGTGTTTTCTTATTTTTATGAACAGATAGACGTCTGTTGTTTGGGTTGGGTCCAGTTGTCGTGACACTGGTGGGTTCGGTTCCGTGGTCTTTTTGGTAAACGGGTCCGTGTTGTGGCGTGTTCGCTCTCTACTGTCTCTCTGCCTGTCTCTCTCTCTCTACCTCTCTGTCTCTCTCTCTGTTTCTCTGGTGCCATTCTCAGACAACACCCCGGTCCTTAAGGAGTCAAGTGCACTGCAGAGGGCGGAGTCAACCCACATGCAACCACGCCCACAAACAGGAAGTGATGGTTTAACCCGCCAACCAGTCCTCCTGGTTCCCTCGACACAAACACACCGGCGGTTGGTTGAAAACATGGACTAAGATACGATACATTTGCACAAAACTCAACAAACCAATGCGACAATGCAAAGTACCAAAAAAAAAAAAAAGATACTGAAAAATTCTGTATTTTAAAAGTTGAATTTACATTCAACAAAACTAAAATAACAATAAGATGAAGTGATCATGCTAACAGTATTTATTGGACGTGGAAGTAGTCGCAATGAACATTTTATCGTAGAATCTAGTTTTTTTTATCGGTTTTGCTTGAACATCTCTCCTTTAGTGTTTGCAATTGGCTAACCGAAGCTAAAATTCACAGATTTCCCGTTTTGTTCTTGGACATTAAAACATTTCACACATAAACTCTGAGGCCTTAAGTACAAAAAATGAAGCTAAAACCCGCAGTTCCTCGAATGGCCACTTAAGACGACTGTGTAAAGAACGTCATCTGTTGGTCCGTGGCAATGGCGTCCCGAACAGTGGTTTGCATTGTTTACTACCAAACATTAGTATTTGCTTTTGGTAATTCTGTTCCCACTTTAGAAATGAAGACAGCAAAACTTTTAACTTTAAAAAATGTCCAGTCGTGTTTTCGTGGAGGGAACCAAAGTGACGCTAGCCTTGGTGTTACGTCAATAAGGTTATATGCAGTGCACTGATGAGGCTGCAGGGAGAGAAATAACAAACGTTAAAGGGTTAATGGTGGATTTCTGCCTCCGTATGAAGCTCAAGTGACTAGAATTTTAATTCAAGTCCCAACAAATCCCTGATCGGCAGCTCTGGTTGTCGTGTGCAACAAGTTAAGAATAGGATGATGCTGCGTTCACGTCACGTACGACTTGGAAAATCAGACGCTGGTTTTATGGCATCACTAAAAGAATGAACTTTAACATCCAATGGTTTGAGGGAATTAAGGGAATTGAGATAGAAGATTAGGAACTTTTTAGCGTAAAATAAACAAAACCAAGACCAGCCTAAGAAAGGCCTGAAAGTCAAGTTAAAATGTTTTCAATTTGACAGAAAACCTGGGTCTCTGCATCTACCTGTGTTGCTTTACAGAGGTGATTGAAGAAAGGGGTGGGGCTTAGAAGCTCTGTGAAGGCTGACCAATCACAACACAGTATAATTTAACAAAATTCAGTTTTAACTGTAAATGATGTCATTGTTTTAGCTCACAATTCCACAAAATAAGTTAAAAAAAAAAAAAATACAAAGATTTCCAATTTCTAATGTAACGTGAACGCAGCATGCATCATATAAAGGAAGCTAAAACCGAACGCAGCCTCGTTCTTTTATCAAAAAATATAAAAACTGAACATATAAGGTCAGTGTTGAGCCACTTGTCGTATTTCTACGAACTCGGAATGCACTACGTAGACGGTCGATCGATTATCGCGAAACCTGAAACCAACACGGAATAGAAATAAAAAATATATGTGAAATATGACGTGAAACTGTTGAAAAGTTGCGTATTTTAGCATGTTAGCATGCTAGGTAACATTAACTATTTGAGAAAACATTCATGTTGAGCACTGGATCTGATAATCGGTCGACCTCTGGAGGTGGCGGTGGCGTCCTTCTGAAGGTCAAAGGTCGTGCATTATGAAGAGTTAAACTTTAGCACATGATCAGATGAAGAGTATTGTTGGAAGTGTCAGTGGCTTTAGGGTGGATGAAAGCCCACTCTGAAGGGTGGAGGTGGTGCACTTCGGAGCGTTTACAGCCACTTCGGTTGGATATCGTGCACCGCCGAGGGCGTCGGGTGCTGTTTGAGACCCCGCCTTGTTGCCGATCGGCGAACTCAACTAACCAATCAGACAGTGTTATTTGTACAGAACTAACAGCTGCTAACTGACCGCTAACAGCTCTCTGTCGTTGTTTGTAATAAACTTCATTTTTCATCCAAAATGGCCGACTGTGGGTTTTATTTGAGTCTCGTTCAACAGTTTCAGCCTTTCACGAACTGTTTTTACCATTTCAGAGTAAAAACTGAAAGATTTTGTTTAAAATTAACAGTAAAGTCGACGCTAGCATGATGATATTCACTGTTTTATACGGTTTAATGGATAAACATCATCACTAACTCAACAGGTTTTTATCTCCCTACATTTTCTGACTTTTACATTTTTGTCGTCTTCAACTTTTTGCGTCTTTTGCAACATTTTGTTTTATTGCATATTTTGTTATTTACAACTTTTTCATTTGTTTCACTTTTCGGGACATTTTCATTCTGTTTTAGTTTGTAATAATTTTGTTTCGTCTCTTCTGCGACGTCTTTCTCTTGCATATTTTGCAACATTTCATTATGTCGTATCATTTGTAGTGAAGCAAATATATTAAAACACAAACTGAATGTGATATTTTCGTCACTTTATCTTTTTCAGTATTGACATTACGTCTGACATTTTCATTTGGTCTCGAATGTTTTCATCTCGTTATGTTTTTTACATCTTGTGTTTTCTGCATCATTTTAGCGACATTTTCAACTGTTTGCACTTTTTGGGACATTTTTGTTCTCTGTCTTCTGTGATGTTTTGTCTTGTCATCTTGTTACATCTTTTCAATATTTACAATGTGTCTATATTTCCATCTTTTTGCACCTTCTATGTTTTTGTGTATTTACTATATATTTTGGGTTTTTTTTGCAAATTTTCATTTCATTGCGTAATTTGTGATACTTCAGTTTACAATATTTATGTCTCTTCTGCGACATTTTCGGTATTTACGGCGTCGCATCTTCTATGTTTTCATCTTCTTGCATCTTTTATGATTTTTTCTACTGCGTGTTTTGCAGCGTTTTCATCGTGTTGCATCTTGGACAATGTTTCTTTTTAGTCATTTTTGTGCAACGTATTCATCTTTTTGAAATTTTTGCAACTTTACATTTTGTTTTCCATCTTTTACAACGTCTTGTTTGGTTCCAGTTTTCAGTGTTTTTGTTTTGTATTCCGCAAAGTTTTTACCCTGTTGTGTCTTTTACGACATTTTAACTTTTAATTCTGTCTCTTCTGTCACATTTTTGTCTGGTTCTATTTTTTTTTTTTTTTTTACATCTTTCATTTCATCTTGTTGCATCTTTTATGTCTTTGACAGAGTTTGTCCAGTTTCTTCACCTCAAACAAACCTTCGAGTTTAGATTGCGATGTTAATGTAAAACCCTGGTGGTTTGTTTGGTCTCAGTCTGGAACTGATGTGATAACACGTTATGTCTAAGTCCACAGACTTAGATCATTAAAAGTGGTTTGTGGAACATCGTGTAACCGCGACCGGTGAAGGAATCCTGATAAAGGCTGCGGTAAAACCATAAACTGATTAAACCAATTACAGATAAAGACACGAGTCTGAAGTTCAGACGCTAACGCTCGGATCCACGACTCATAAAAACACCAGGAATCGACGGTACTGAAGGAACTCAGACATGAAGGTGTTGTTCTAAAACTGTTCCGTCTGTTTTAGAACGACGGTGCGATCACGTTCGTCCACTGAGCGTTTTACATCATCATTGTCGTCATGTTCAGTCCGTTATCATCTGCTCTGAGATAATCATCTTCACTGTCATATTCGAGGTCGAGGTGCAAATCCACCTTCAGAATAAGAGTCCGAGCAGGTGTCGATCTACGGCAGAGGGGATGATGGGAAAATTAACAGAGCAAGAAAAAAAAACAGGCTGAAAACTGAAGAATGGCAGTACCACCAGGGACAATAAGATGCTGGACTTACTGTATGCAAATGTGAAGGACACTTACACCTCCGCCCCCCTCCCCCCACTGGGATGCCCGGATCACAAGCTTGTCTACCTGCTCCCCCAATACACACCCAGGGTACGAAAGGAACCTGTGCAGAAGAGGTCTGTGGAAGTGTGGAACGAGCAGACCAATGAGAGCCTGAGGGACTGTTTCCAGACCACAGACTGGAGCATGTTCTGGGACTCCTTTGGTGATGACATCAACGGCCTCATACACTGCATCACAGACTATATCAACTTCTGCGTGGACAGCACCGTGCCAACAAAGAGGGTACGGTGCTTCTCCAACAACCACCCATGGGTCACCCCTGAGCTTAAAGTCCTCCTGAACCAGAAGAAGAGGGCTTTCATCTCAGGGGACGGAGAGGAGCAGAAGAGGGTTCAGAGAGAGCTCCAGTGGAGGATCAGGAGGGCCAAGAAGGATTATGGGAAGAAGATGGAGGAGAAGCTGGCCCAGAACAACGCATGGGATGTCTGGAGAGGACTAAGGACTATGTCTGGATTTGGGCAGAGTGTCAGAGGGACAGCTGACGGTGACCAGCGCTGGGCGGACGAATTAAACTGCTACTTTAACAGGTTTGATTCTCCCCCCACCCCCTCTGACCCTCTCCCAGCTCCACCCTCTTCACACGTCTCCAGCCCAGCTGACTCCTCCCCCCTCCCTAGGCCAACTTCACCTGACTGCAGCAGCCCACCCCAGTCCCCCCTCTCCATCACATCAGACCAGGAGACAGTTGAGGCGACTGAAGCTGAGGAAATCTGCAGGACCAGAGGGCATCAGTCCCAGGCCGCTTAGGACCTGCGCGGACCAGCTCTGTGAGGTCCTCTGCCACCTCTACAACCTGAGCCTCAGCCTGGAGAAGGTCCCCGTCCTGTGGAAGACCTCCTGTGTGGTTCCTGTGCCGAAAACAGCGCAAGCCAAGGAACCGGCCCACTACAGACCTGTCGCCCTGACCTTCCACCTGATGAAGACAATGGAGAGGCTCCTCCTCAACCACCTCCGCACTATGGTGAGCCCCACCCTGGACCCGCTGCAGTTTGCCTACAGGCCCAATATCGGGGTAGAAGACGCTGTCGTCTACCTGCTACAGCGGGCGCTCACCCACCTGGAGACCACTGGCAGCGCTGTGAGGGTCAAGTTCTTTGACTTCAGAGTTGCCTCCACCTTCTGAGGAGACTGAGGTCCTTTGGAGTGTGCAGACCTCTGCTCAGGACATTCTAGGACTCCGTGGTAGCCTCTGCTGTCCTGTACGCTGCTGTCTGCTGGACCCCAGGCTGCACAGAGTGGGACAGAAAGAGACTGAACCAGGAGGTCCAGCTCTGTCCTGGGCTGTCCACTGGACTCTGTGGAGGAGGGGGATGAGAGGAGGATGTTAGCCAAGCTCACATCCATCATGGACAACAGCTCTCACCCACTGCACCAGACTGTAGAGGAGCTGAGCAGTTCCTTCAGTGGACGACTAAGACATCCCCAGTGCAGGAAGGAACGCTATCGCAGGTCCTTCATCCTGTCAAGTTAGGTCGAGGTCAGGGTCCCCAGGTCACAGCTGCACTTAAAGCAGAAATATATTATCCAGAGCAAAAGTAATGAGAAATGTTTGAAATGTTATGTTGAGCTTAGTTAAATTAATTAGGACAGCTTAAAAATTATAAGATTATGCAATGAAGGAATGAAATGTTTTTGATCCACTTACCATGTGTATGAAGTAAATGTGTCTTAGCAATGTGACCAGAAAATGAGGAAGTGATTTGAACAAAAGTTGTGACCATAAAAGGAAGACCTGACAGAAGGTCTCGATAGGATGTGACGAAACAGAACAGGATGTTCTTGAAAGGTTGTGACGGACCACAGCAGGTTGTCTCAAAAGCACTGAAGCGTGTTGTTATTACCAAAAAAGGGTAAAAAAAAAAAAAAAAAAAAAAAAACGAAAGTCAAAAAGAGGAACCCAATAGGGCGTAACTCAGATACGCCTAACTTTGGTTAAAAACAAAATTTGCTATTATAGCACTTTGGAGAAGTACTAATCGCGCGGTAGAGATCGGACCTCTATTTTCACAAATAGAAAGAAATTACGCTCTAAAAGCTGAGCTCTTAACGCCCAAAAAAGAACTTCGAAAATTGGCAGGAGTTTGTTAATTTCACTTCCCCAAGAACGCTGGAGGTTTTTAGATAGAAAAACTTTGTGTTAGACATTCAGTGGTCTAAGAAAAGCCAGACCCATTTCTACTGAAAACTACGGACCAAAGACTTTGTGAAACTGAAAAGGATTTCATGAAGAATTACCATCGACTTCAAAAAGACATTCATCGTTAAATACCTGTTTTACTGTAATTTGTCTCTGTTTTGGACCGTACAGGACGAAAAATGGATTTGGAAGGATAACAACAGGGTATGGAATAAGGTATAGTGGAGAAAGTTAATGGAATTATTTTGAGCAGTTTTTAAGTGAATATGTAACCCCTACGCTACGCTTTGCTAAATTGCCAACAATAAAGTTATAAAAAGTTAATCATAATACTATAGTGTATTATTCCACATTTGGTACATTATCCTTGTGAATGTAAAAGGTCAGGTTTTATGTGTGCTCAACATCAAAAATCCTAAAGATATCTTAATCCATTATCCACCGATTTAGATTAAATGTGTCCTTAGGGCTTTCCTATCCTAGCCTTAGAACTTTACCCGTCATGTAACAAGTTCACCAGGTCCACCGAGACAGCTGCCACAACTAACCAGGCTGGTATTATTACTGACTATAGTGGGTTTCTCCTAGTAGTTTTAATAACCAGAGTTAGCGGGGCAGAGGTTAGAACATTACGGCAGTTAGATAGATGGGCGAGTGTCTCCAAACTTATGATCAGCTGAATAGCATTCCCTACGGATAGAGACGGGAGGGTAATACCCCAGTTTATCCACGTAGAGGATCTGGACCCTGTTAAGACAATCTGTTTGTCAATTCCCACAGCTGTCAGACTTTACAACGCCACTTTGTGATTGTCTGTCAATTAACCGGTTTAGGTGCAATAACAACGTGTGCAATAATAACCTGTGTAATAATAACCTGTGTAATAACAACCGGTGTAACAATAACCTGTGTAATAATAACCTGTACAATAATAACCTTTATAACAACAACCTGTGTAACAA
>JAPSES010098374.1:7196-20026 GCA_029822895.1 Maxillicosta whitleyi | reverse complement strand
CCATGTTTCTGTTCAAACTCTTCTTCTTCTCTTGTTCTAACGTTCGTCCACATCTGTTTTTTTTTTTTGGGGGGGGGGTTGTGATGTGTATGACTTTTCATCACTAATTTTTCTTCTAATATGTTAAACCCCAGTCATAGAATTATCACTGATTCATTAATCTTTCCGTGCTTACTGGAGCCCAACCGATATGGGATTTTTGGGGCCGATGCCAATATTGGGGACTAAAAAAAGCATGTTTTTGGATGGTGGGAGGAAGCTGGAGTACCTGGAAGGAACCCAACCACATTGGAATGGAACCAAGGAACCTCTTACTGTAAAACACATGTGCGCTCTACTGCACCACCCCCTGTGTTTCTCGGCAGTGGTTTTTCCATTGACCCACAAATAAAACTTGCACATAAAAATTTCCCTAATGGAAAAATGACAATTTCACCAAACTCTCATTTTCTCATTAAAACTTTGTGAAATTGGTATATTACACAAAATTGCTGTTTGAAAGTAGAGTCATGTGAATTACAACAAGAGAAGAAGAAGAGTTTGAACAGAAACATGGAGTGGTATGTGTGGACACACCAGGAAACTGAATAATTTCATAATTTACTCCCAGATATAGGGGTAATATATAATAATAATAATAATGAATATATCTGTAAATAAACACCATATTTGTGGAATGACTCCTACTGTGATCTTGTGATAAACAAATCATTGCATTTGTGATTTAATGGAAAAACTGATTTTACTTACTTTACGTACGTTTTTTGACATTTAGTAAATATCTGTAAAGTTTTGTGCATATGCGACTAATGTTCTTATTTCATATATCAGCCAATATATCAGATATCAGCCAATATATTGGATATTAGCATTTTTTTAGCCCCCAATATCGGTATCGGCCCCAAAATCCCACATCGGTCGGGTTCTATTAAGCACAGAAAGACTAATGGATTAGTGATAATTAGGCTATAACTGGTTTAACGTAGTTGAAGAATTAGTAATGAGAGTCATACGCTGCTGTAAAAGCCTGAACTTTGGAGAATTCTACAGAAAATGTAATTTTTTTTCTAGTTTCCGTGGTCAGGTGCTGCAGAGGAGCTTAGCGTTTGCCTTCACGCGGTGAACGCAGGATGTGCTGTGCTCTTCGGAGCGCTCACATCTTCTCACTGTGCGTCCTTTTAGCCACGTTCACTCGGGTTTTACAAATTTGAGAAAAAAAAATTAGCGATGAAAGTCATACGCTGCTTTAAAGTGCAAATATAGTGATGATAAGACGTGTTAGCGCTGCCTCCAGAATGTTTTTATGCTCCAACTGGAAGAAGTGGATTGAGTGAATCCATAATCAGACAGTAGAAACATCTGTGGTGTTTTAATTAGAGATCCATTTATAGATACACCACGGAGTTTTGTTCGTGCCGTTTAAATAAGATATAAGGCAGCTGCTTCCAGCCCACATGACTGACATGAATCTGATAGTTTCTATATGTGTTAGGCGACGGTTCTCATGGTGCATTTTCTAATGAATAGAATGTGTAGTAATTAAGAATCAATGGAGAGAAAAAAAACATCTCTATGGTAAATAATTAAGCTGTTACATCTTTAGTAAAGTTTGAAACATTAATCAGAATCAACTACTGTCAAACTGACTCTGATAAAAACAAGAGAAAAGAATGGAACAATGTTTGTTTGTTTTTTACACTCATTTCATTGTGCTTTTTTTCATCACACGTCACACATTTTACTAAAAACTAAACATTGTAGCTGTAAAACAAGCAACTGTTTGGTGATAATAGTTTGTAGTATAAATAATTAAAGTATAAATCAGAGTGCAGCGGACGGGAAAGATTGACTTACAAAGGAAAACTGGAGGAATTTGTACAATTACAGGAACCATATATGAACATTATGGTATCTGGAAAGTAGGGACTTGACATCCAAATTATTAGCTTTATTTTTTATTATCATGACCACTGTGTGTTAATTTAATTTCTATGTATATGCACATATGTTCATAAGAATATATGTTATTTAAGTGTATTTAAGTGTATACATATGTGGGTTTGTTTAGTTTTGATCAATGTTCTTTATTTTATCTTTATATTATTATTATTATTATTATTATTATTATTATTCATTATCTACTTTGTTTAGTTTTAATTGTAAAACTTATTACGTATTGTATTGTATTCTGTTCTATTCTATTCTATTTGACTCCTGCCTTAGAAACTTAAAAATCCTATGAAAACCTGGAGAAATCTCTAAAAAAAACCCCAAAACTGAATAATAATAATAATAATAATAATAATAATTTAATAATAACTAAAAACATCAGCATGTACAAACAGACAGGTTCTCATCCTCAACACTTGTACTGCTCCTTTATTCTAATAAACAGAATATTTACTTCTCATACCCCTAATCGATGTCCTTCTCTAACCTCCACAGAAAAAGCAGCGTCTGTTGTGGCGTCTGCGGTGAAGATCCTCTCCAGACCCGTTCCCCTGGCGGGTCGGTTCTGTTGAGGACCACTTCACCGCAGAGGCCACGACAATGACGACTGCAGATGTGTTCCTGCAGAAAGAAACCAACAACAACAGGGAGAACGTTCCTTTTATCAAACGATTCTGTTCTATAAAGAATGTTGGATGAAGGCCTCAGAGGTAAAGCTTCTGGGAATATTTGACATAAAAATAAACTAAAAAACAGAACTTTCATCAGAAAATCTGAAGTAACTGCATAATAATGTCATAGAGGAGACCAGAGCCAGTTCAGTTTTGTTCAACTTGTTTTATTTTTCATATTTTGTTAATTTCATTGATTTCTTTTTCCTTCACCTTAATGTTTATTTTTCCCCATTTAATGATTAAGTTACATATTTCTTGTGAGCTTTTATTCAATTTTATCTATTTTGTTCATTTATGCTAAATTATTTTGTTGATTTTTGTTGATTTTATTTATTATTTTGTTGATTTCTTAGTACTTTATATTCATTTTCATCAAATTCTGGTATTTCTGATTCATTATTTTATCAATTTATGCTCATTTTACTGATTATTTTGATCATTTTAGTACATGTATATTATGTTGGTTGTTGTGTTTAGATAATTTTAAAGTTATTTTGTTTATCAAGCAATTTAATCACTGTTATTTCCTTAATTTTTTTAGTCTTATTTTTTTTTATCAAGTAGGATTCAAGCCAGAAATATCATTACATCTAGTCCAGAGTCAGACAAATATTATTTTCAAGATAAAACTGCATATTTCAGAATACACAGATCAGAATAACAGTTTCCAGTAACAACCCCCCCCCCCCCCAATCATACTATGGGCATGTGCACCTATGTTATAAATATGTAAATAATATTTAAATATAAATGGATGTAAATATTTATATAAATTGCAGGTTTCTTTTTTTTCTCTTTCTTTCCCTATGCGATGTTGTACCATGCTGTGGTGTGTGCTATGTTATGATGTTATGTTACGCTACTCTCTGCTACGTTATGTTACGCTACGTTATGTTACACTACATTATGTTATGCTATGTTACGCTATGTCACGCTATGTTATGTTATGCTGTGCTATGTAATGTTATATTATGCTACATTATGTTATGTTACGCTATGTTATGCTATGTTACGATGTGTTATGTAATGTTATGTTACACTACGTTAGATTACGCTACATTATATTTTGTTACATTATATTACGCTATGTCATTTTACACTATGTTATAATAATAACAATATAATAATAATAATAATGGATTGGATTTTTCTAGCACTTTTCAAGTCACATAAAGCTCTTTATGTTATGCTGTGCTATGTTACATTACGCCAAATTATGTTACTCTACGTTACGTTACGCTACGTTATGTTACGTTGCGTTATGCCATTCTACTATATACTATGTTACAACTACAACTACTATGTTTTGCTATATGATGCTATTATATTATTTCACATTATGCTGCACTATGCTATGCTACGCTATGCTGTGTTATCTTTATAATGTAACCAGTAGAAACAGAACCTAGTATCACTAACTTGAGACAAACCTGTTCAATAACGATGCCGTCTGATCTGTATCCACTGAAGCAAACGAGCTCAGCGAGCAGCAGAAGTGTTGCATTTATTCTTTTGTTCAGTGTCTTAAGACCAGAGGTCACGAGAAGAGTGCGGGAACAGTGAGTCACTTCCACTTACTCCATAAACGACTCCTTCGTAGGTGCAGGAGCCCTGAGACGAGACGCACTCTGGACAGCACTTGTTGGCAGGAATCCTCAGACGCTCACCCTGTGGAAAACACGACAACACAACAGACACACAATGACACAAACGCACACACACAAAACCAGGGGAAAAGACGGAGCCTGAATATAAAACATGTCATCCACTGTCCATTTCCATACAAATTAAGCAGCGTGTGACACAAGTATCAGCAGAGGACGGACAGTAATGAATATATGAAGGCTCCATCAGGCGTGCGACGTGTGCGACGGCGGCGACAAACACACAAGTGCGGCGCCGGCTTTTAACGCCGCTCTCTGCACACGGTGAATTGAGGCCGAGTGTGACGGGAGCCGGAGAGCGCAGAGCTGGGGAATAGTTCACATGCAGTTTATTTGCAAATACAAATGACAGAAAATGAAAACAGAAGGAGGGAGAAATACAATTTGCGCAAAGGTGAGAGGAAACAACCCCCCCACGAGGCTGAAGAAAAGGCCACGAGTCGACTGGAAACAGGAGGAAATATGGGTAATGTAGTGAGAAGAGTCCATGACAGGCAGAAGAGGAAAGGCACCTGAAACAGCTGATACATTTATAATAACAACCGCATGCAGAAGAACAAAATAAAATGTGTGTTAAATAATAAAATCCTTTAAAAAAGCAGATAAACAGCTATGACACTGGTGATTCATCATTAAGCACAGACAGTTTTACAGGATAAATAGAGCAGGTTTAACCACATTTATAATGAGTTTAATCACACAGCGTTATTTACATCAGATGCAACATGTTGTTATTTTACTGTAAATAAACACAGAACAGGTCAGATCCAGATCATTCAGTTTTGTCCATTTTATTTAATGTTTTGTTAATTTCCTTGACTATTTTGTTCATTGATACTCATATTATAATTTTTTTTTAACAAAATTTTTGTTCATTCATGTTATTTTGTCTGTTATTTCTTTATTTTACTGACTATTTGGTGCTTTATTTGTGTCCATTTTGCCTCTTATTTTGTTAATGTCCTTGAGAATTTTGTTCATTGTTGCTTGTATTAGTATTTTACAAAATATTTGTTCATTTGTTGGTTATTTTTTTGTTATTTCTTTATTTTATTGACTATTTGATGCTTTATTTGTGTCCATTTTGTCACTTATTTTGTTAATGTCCTTGAGTATTTTGTTTATTGTTGCTCATATTAGTATTTTACAAAATTTTTGTTCATTTGTTGCTCATTTTGTTTGTTATTTCTTTATTTTACTGACTATTTGGTGCTTTATTTGTGTCCATTTTGTCTCTTATTTTGTTAATGTCCTTGAGTATTTTGTTCATAGTTGCTCATATTAGTATTTTACAAAATTTTTGTTCATTTGTTGGTTATTTTTTTTGTTTTTGTTTTTGTTTGTCCATTTCGTCTCTTATTTAGTTTATTTTCTTTAGTATTTTGCTTATATATTTCCTGTTTTTGTTCATTTTTGCTCTT
This sequence comes from Maxillicosta whitleyi, assembly GCA_029822895.1. NCBI lineage: Eukaryota > Metazoa > Chordata > Actinopteri > Perciformes > Neosebastidae > Maxillicosta > Maxillicosta whitleyi. Next base: position 14,317 of record JAPSES010098374.1, on the reverse strand, counting down.
TTTATGGATATTTTTTGTTTTAGTTTATCTATGTTCATTTTGTTGATTATTTTGTTCAATTTCCTCCATTCGATAATTTTTGGTTTTCGATAAAATTTGGTTGCTTATTTAGTTTTGTCTTTTTGTTGATTTTGAGTATTTGGTTCAGTTTTTTCATTTTTATTAATTATTTTGTTAATTATTAAATTGATTATTTTTGATAGTTTCGGTTCATGCATATACACTTTGTTGCTTATTTAGTTGTTTTTTGTTCATTTTACTGATTATTTTTTGCCTATTTTTCTTCATTTAACACTTATTTTGCTCATTTTTTGTCAGCTTTTAATCACTTTTTTTCATTCTTGGTTGAATAATCGATTATTTTGTCCATTTTATTGATTACCTTCTTAATGTATTCATCTTTTCTTCCCACATATTTGCTCTTTTTGTTTGTAAATATCATCATAAACATAACCCATCCGTGGAAAACATCTCAGTTTCCAGCTCTGCTCCTTATCAGTGAGTGCAGGGTACACTTTCCTACGATCCGTACAGAAACATCTGCACTGTTTTGGATGAATAACCCGGAGAGTAGAACATTTCAGAAACATTAAGACGCTGCTTTGAAATTCACAGATTGATGTCAGAAAAGTTGATAAGAGAACCTTGAAGCCCTATAATCAGAGACAGGCCGATGATGAAAACCTTCACAGTGTTTTATCTCAGCGAAGGTGAGCCGGAGTCACATTTTAAGAGCGTCTTAAATGGAGGCGGCGCACGGCTTGGTGAGCATGATGACAAATTTTTAATTAACATTGGATTGCAAGGCAGTCGAGTGGAATTCATTAGACATTGATTGTTGCCTTAGCTCATGGCTGAGATTGGATTTGATGCCGTCACCGCGGGCCTCGACGTCTAAATCACATTTACGAAGACGCGCGGGAGACGATGAAGACGAGCTCCGTGAACGTGTCCCCACCAAGGTTATTACCTTCGACGAACGCAATGACGCAAACTACAATAGAAGAAACATTTACTGGCTGAAATGAAATAAATAGAAACTAGAATTTAAAGGAAAAAAACATAACTAAGTGAAACTGTACTATGCCTGAATGACAGTGGAAAAACGGACGGATGTTGCGATTTTTTTTTTTTAAACTTTGCGATATGAAAAAAATACTATAGGAAGGATGGAATAATTGTGTGGTGCTGACGTAACGTGTTTCGATCTCATTTGATGAACGTTAGAACAAGAGAAGAAGAAGAGTTTGAACAGAAACATGGTGTGGTATGTGTGGACACACCAGGAACCTGAATAATGGAATAATTTAGTACCAGATATGTTTGTATGTAAATCTGGTGGTTTATCTTGTGTCTTTGTTAATTTTCTTTAATATTTTTGTTAATTTCTTGAGTGTTTTGCTCATTTTTCATTAAAGTTAGTCCATTTTTGATGATTTTTGTTAATCTCTGTGAATTTGGCGTCTCATCTTGTGTCTTTTTTGTTGATTTTTTTTGGAGCATTTCATTAATTTCTCTGTTAAAGTTAATCCATTTTTGATGATTTTTGTTAATCTGTTAATTTGGTGTTTTATCTTTTGTCTTTTTTGTTGATGTTTTGGAGTATTTTGTTAATTTCACTGTTAAAGTTAGTTCATTTTTGATCATTTTTGTTTGCTTATCCTAACTTCTCATCCTGTATATGATTTATTGTCGTTGTTCTTACCCTTTGAAAGTCACACTGTGGGTTGGGGCAGTGGGCGGTCCCACAGATGGCCACATCACCGTAACATGTACATTCCTGACACGTCTGCGGTCTCCATGATGTGTTGTTCTGTTGAGACAAAAGCGGAAGACGGACATGAGCATCACCGAGGGAAGAGCTGATTCATCACAGCCAAAAACAACAAAATCACTCAATAATTACAGCCTCAGACGCCCACATGTCATGTTTATGATGACAGCGGAGGAAAATGACAGTCCACATACAGGCCTCTTTGTGCATATCAATGTAAATGATGTTGTTCCACACTTTGCAAACAGTTTAAGATAGTTTTTTTAAAAAACACATTTACTCAGAAACTATTCAACTTAGTTCTGCAGCTCAATGTCATGAGCGTCTTTTCTTCTCAAGCGTGTTATTTTTAATTCTTAAATGCATGAATATTCACAATATTATCCACGACAGTTAAAAACAAAGCAACTCTATCAATGCCAGTTTGAGTCACATGGTTTCTCCAAGCCCCGCCCCTTTTAGGCATTCATTCCAGTGAGTTGAAATGAAAAGGATCTGAGTTCGCAAGTCATTTTTCACAAACTACATCCGACATTTTTCCGACACTTTAATCAGGAGAAAATAACCTCGTCCCAGACCTGTTTCCCATGAACGCTCGAAAGATCTCGTCACAAACCTCGTCAATGACAGATGCGATTTAACAGTGTTGTTTACCAATAACAATCTAACTTTACTGTGTTATTATTATGATTCAGTTCAGATCGTATCATCATCATTTCATCCACGTTCATCCATCCATGTGACGTGTTCTACCCATCTGACCATAGTCACATTAGAAAACATTTGCATCATCTTGGGCTGATGTTACCACGCAGATGTTGGGAGTCTTAATACATTGTCCTTCTGTTGCTAGCTTGTTCCAAGAATAAGTCATTATAGTCTCATTATATATGTATTTAATTTATGTTTAATATGCAAAAAGACAAGTAAAGACAAAAAAAACCAAAAAACTTGTACATATACATGTCTTCATTTGTACATTCAAAAAACGAGTGGGAGGAAGTAGAACTTATTTAATCCCACCCCCTCCCACACAACAGTTTGTCTTTTAGCTTCTTATCAACCTAATACATGAAAAGTCAAATCCCTTAGAGCTTTTTTTTTTGAGTATTCACACTCACACACACACACACACACACACACACACACATTGACATACCAGAAAAGTAAATAATAAATAAGTGCATACATACACATATATATTAATCCTTGAAGGCAACACAGATGAATACACAATGATGTAAACAACAGCAGCAATCAATAGAAAATAACACACACACACACACACACACAAAATAATTAATTTGACTTGATGTGACCACAAACAAATACTGACATTACTCAGTACTGGACCCCCACCAGGAGGAAATGGGTCCAGACATTCCAATGCAAATCACTTTTATTGTTATTGTAATCTGATCCCCAAACAATGGGCGGATCCTGTGGGCTAGGTGGGCGGGGTCACCAAAAAGATGTGCTGATGTTAAGTCAAACAGATGTGACAGTGTGTTTACATCTGATCTACTGTGATATTAATAATCCTATGTGTGTGAATGTGTGTTTAAAAGTGTATCCAGTCTGTTTGGTTTGGTTTGGTTTGTTAAAAACGTACAAAAAGTGAAAGAAAGAATCTCATCTTAAAACATTAACCACTGATTAATACTAAGATGAAACTGGAGACCTCAGCTGACTACGTTAGAATAATATTTCATTGTGGACTCATGGGGCTGGAGAAAAAAACCCAGGTATTTTTTAGTTTTCTAACACTCAGGTCTCAGTTCATCTGAATATTATTAATCTAAAATCTTCTGACTTGAACTGAGTGATGAGAGCAGAGCTTCACAGCTGTTTTCCCTCATATCCCTCATGCTGATAGTAGTTGTGCTGCGATTTTGATTGACTGATGTATTTATTTGGAATATTAATGTCAGAACAGAAGAAAACATGCATTAATAGCATCAGAGGATCCGAAGTTATTGTATATTTGAACTAAATAGAAGCTTTTGGCCGTTGGTGCTTGTTTAGGTCCGAAGATTTATGAATAAAATATATTTTGAGGGAAAACGGTTAAAAGTTCCTATTTATCATAAACCCTTAAAGGTTTATATTTATCATAAACTCTTCAAGGCTCATATTTATTAAACCCTTAAATGTTCATAATGATCATAAAACTTTAAATGGTCATATTTATCATAAACCCTTAATGGTTCATATTTATTAACCCCTCTTTCTTTTTATATAGTCTGTTCTTCATTTCTTTGTGTATTTGGACCCTAATAATTCACACAGGTTGAATCTGAACCTCCAGCTACTGATAAACTATCTTTACATTCATTTGGACACAAATCCAGTGGGTTTGTCCAACCTGTTGGAATTCCTTCTTAATTTATTACATTTTATAACTAATTACATCATGACATTTGCACATATAAGGTCCAGACCTCACACTAATATTTCTCCAGTATGACATAATTATTATTTTACTTTCCTTTTTTTTTTTTTTTTTGTTCAGACAAGGAATAGTTTTTAGGATTAGGGTTTGACACCTGTTTATAGAGACCACAGGGAAATGTTGAAAAATTCCATTTAAAAAAATGCAAAATATCACTGTTTTAAATGAGAACTTATACAAAGATCCCATTCACTATTATAATGTTTGCTCATAATCACCTGGTTAATCTTAAATCCATGCCCTCAAAGCCCGGACTACAACGACAACAACAATAACATCAACTAAAGCAGATGCAGACAGGCCACACGCATGAGCAGATGGATGCGAAACCGTACAATAATGACATTTATTATCACCATACTTATGGGAGACTGAGGCGCTGGGTTTTACTGCTGCCATTCCTACTTTCAGGGCGAGTTCCACTGATGATTTCACACTTTGAACTCCAATCATCCCTTGTATTTAAGGCTGTAAATACTGTGAGGTTCCTGCTGCAGGTAGAACGGTGTTGATTAAAAGCCTCGAGTGCCACGGCCAACTAGACAATGAGATAGGGTCAAAAAAAAAAAAGGCAGAAAGGCTGGAGATCACTACTCTGCTAGTTGTCTGTATCCCCTTAGCATGCCTGTAATTTGTCAATAGCTCATAAAATGCAGCTGACAATGTCTTATGGCTAGCTTAAAGCCAAAGCTAAATCAATATCCCAGTGCCTGCATATGCTCAGATATATCATCTTACATTCCATAAATCGGACTCTGCTGGATGATTAATTACGCCGTCATGACAGGAATATCCATCGGCAGCCCGGCTTATGGAGTGGACACTCCTCGGTGGGCGGCGACAATTAAGTTAGGAGGCTTTGCTCCATTTGAGACGGTAACTAAAGCAGACATCATAATGGAGCCGGGCCTCAGGTAACAAGCACAGCCCTAATAGTCCGACAGCAGTGGATGGAAAAGGTGTGAGAGGCTGCACGGCACCAGGTATTACAGATGCTCTGATATCATTACAGCTGAATCTAATCTCCATACGAACTCAACCGACACCCTTAAGCAGAACAAATCAGACCGTTTACTAGAGTTCAAGTAGTAATACCACACTCTTAATAAAATACTGCACTACAAGTAAATCATTGGAGGCCCCGACCTATTTTTGTGGCCACTTCCAAATTGATTTCTCTTAACCTCAGTGTATTAGGCAGCAGGCCATGCAGGTGTGATTTTTACATGGGTAATTTTCAAAAAGCACGGCTACAAAAACAAATAAACAAATAAATAAATAAATAAATAATGGTGCAGGGGTTGGTCAAAGCTGTGGTAATTATCAATGTTTCCTCCTGAGAGCCAGGAAAGGAATAATTTTAGGGGTTTTATGTTAAACAAATAGTGCAAGTTTAGTACACTTTTTTCAGGTTAGTTTTTTTTTTAACTATTATTTTCATTTGTGTATTATTAATAATGGAATGGAATGTTCTTTGCATTTGACAGTGATGTGGTAGATCTTTACTTTTTTCACATGTCAAACTTAAGCATCACACACCCAGATTTGTCCTATTTAATCACCTCTGTTTCCCCTTTAAAAAGGACCATGACTGACATAAGAAGGGCTTCCTGTCTGTCTGTCTGTCTGTGTATCTATATGTGTGTGTCTCTGTGTGTGTCTGTCTCTTTCTCTCTGTGTACGTGTGTCTGTCTGTCTGTCTGTCTGTGTATGTCTCTCTCTCTCTCTCTCTCTCTCTCTCTCTGTGTGTGTGTGTGTGTGTCTGTCTGTCTGTGTGTCTATGTGTGTCTGTTTGTGTGTATGTGTATGTGTGTGTCTGTGTATGTGTATCTGTGTGTGTGTGTGTGTGTCTGTCTGTGTATGTGTGTGTGTATCTGTGTGTGTCTGTCTGTCTGTCTGTGTCTGTGTATCTGTGTGTGTGTGTGTGTGTGTGTATGTGTGTGTGTGTGTGTCACCTACAGCAGCTGTAAGGTCACAAAAAGGGAAGTTTACTGAGTCCTATCTGTTATATTTATCTGAAAAATAAATTGATACACTGAACTTAATCTTTTGTCCTTAGAACGTTCATTTGGCCACAACAGCAGGATTTTTTTTTTTTTTAAGTAAGTCTGTGAAACTTTTGTCCCCTCCAGAGGACAAAAATACATCACCTGGTCTCAGGAGGACACTGTTCTCTTACATTAAACTGTACATTACACACACCCTGTTTGTTTGTTTTTATATGCCCTGTTCCTCCATTCCTGCCTACGCTGCTCAACCTTTAAACTATTCTTAATGATTTATCACTATATATGATAAAAGTAGCCTCTGCATTTTTTCAGGGAAAATCATTCTGTATTTAATTTACTGGTCATGTACTTTATGAAACCAGAGTTGTTTCCCTTTAAGTATATAAGTATTTGTTTTCCAGAGATAGACCCAGTTCTGTGGAATGTTTGGTTTATCCACCTAATGTATATATGCACTATTTAGTCTGTATTAATTAATTACAAATAGGCAATTCAGAATAATATCTTAGGATAATAATAATAATAAAGTACTACTAGTAACATTGATGATTAGAGCCAAAAGTAATTCCCTGATTTCTTCTTAGTTTATTGGCAAGAGAAGTTTTTTAAATAAGCAGTAAAGTGTGAGAGTCAACACAACCAGTGAAGAAAAAAAAAACTTGAGCAGAATGAAAATTTAATTAGGTGAAGCATGGAGATGAGGAGAGCAGCACTCCTGGGGAGGAACCATGTGACTGAAGTGCGCCGTGCGGTTCAGGTTATTTATGCTCTATATCTGTACATGTTTAATTGCACGTTTGGGTGTGAATCTCTGCACAGCTGTGGCCAGATGTGTAATGAGTTTCATATAAGGGCAAACATGTCACAGACGATCTCTGCACACAAC